>LLCB01000325.1:0-62724 GCA_001414345.1 Hymenoscyphus infarciens | reverse complement strand
CTCTCTTACGTTTAAAGGATTTTACTTACTTTATTAGCTTAGAATATATAATAATATATAATTAAAAGAGAACGTTTTATAATATAATTATAATTATAAGTAACCTTTCTTAGAGATATATTTAGTAAAGCGTAAGTTTCTTAGTAATATAAGTAAAGCCTCTTAATTTAAGAGTCTTTTAACTAAATCTTTATAGTCTACTATATCTAATACTCTTAATTATCTTATAAAAGACTATTATAAGATAATACTCTTAATTTAGCTTTATCTTTTAATTTAAAATATTATTAAATATTAAGAAATAACCTAATACTCTTTTAACTATATAGAGTAATAGTCTTATTTAAGATCTAGATATATATAACAAAGTATTATAAGAGATAGTATTTTAATATTTTAATTACTTTTAATACTAGTGCTTTATAATAATACCTAGAATATACTTAATAGTCACTTACTCTTAGAAGCTTTTTACTTTTATATTTACTCTATAAGTAATATAGAAAGTAATCTAATTTAATACTAATTAAAAAGCTAATCTTTTGTTTAAAAGATAATTCTTAATTTAAGAGATTTATAAATAAAAAGAGATTAATTAAAGTATACTAGCTAGTATATAGATAAGTAAAGTAGAGATTTACTTTTAACTTAAGAGACTTTTATACTTATTAAATAAATAATACTAATACTAAATACTTTAAATAGCTAAATATATATATATAATAAATATTAATATACTCTAGCTAGTAGATATATAGATAAATAAGAGATTCTATTCTTAAATTAAGAGGCTTTTATACTTATTTAAGAGATATTACTAATATTAAATACTCTAGCTAGTAATAGATATATATATATAATATAAATATAAAAGTATTCTAGCTAGTAGAGATATAGGTAAATAAGAGATAGTCTCTTAATTTAAGAGACTTTTAAGCTTATTTAGTAGATAATACTTACTCTAGCTAGTAATATATATATATATATATTATAAAAGTAATCTAGCTAGTAGAGATATAAGTAATTAAGAGATTCTACTCTTAAATTAAGAGACTTTTATACTTACTTAAGAGATAATAGTAATATTAAATACTCTAGCTAGTAATATATATAATAAATAAAAGTATTCTAGCTAGTAGAGATATAAGTAAATAAGAGATTTACTCTTAATTTAAGAGACTTTTAAGAGGCTCTTTTCTAGTACTTAAACAAGCACTTTTAGAGTATTAAAAGAGGCGTAGCTAAAGAGGCGTAGCTAAAGAGGCGTAGCTAGGTCGGTTGACAGTTTAGACCTAGGCGTTCTATAAAAGTAGACTATTAACTATCTACTCTAGGAGCGCTTCGTATACGCTATATAGTAAAAATACTATAAGAGCTTATACTAATAGGAAGAGAGCTTCTAACCTGCTAGTTAACAGTTTAGAAGGCAGCGTTTTAGTAGAATAGATGTTTTAGACATACTTCGTAGGTATATAAGACGTAGTAGGTTTAGTAAGACCCTTTTAATCTAACAAAGTCGTAATTTTTAATAATTTATTACTTAACGCCACCACGCCTGTTTACCTTACTTTTTTTATTAAAATACTCCTTAAAGCTTAAATAATTAATACATTGATTTATCTTCTAATTTAAAGCTCTTTTAGAGAAGTAGTATTAATAGAGAGCTATCGCCAGCCTTAAGATATTAGTACATAAGTAGCTTCTCATAGATCGTATTTACACGTAGTACTTTAGATTACAACAGCGCTACCAAAAAGAGTCTAATTTAGATGATTTTAAATATATTAGATACGTAATTACTTACTCTTTAGATATATACAGATTAGTATATAGTAGAGTAGTATTATTTTAATAGATTATATATAAAAGGGAGTATATATAAATAGGTAGTTTTAGGGTAGGGTTAGGGCTAAGACTTAGCGCTCTTAGCATAGGGCTAGGGCTGGATCAGGGCTAGCGCCAGAGGCCCAAACTGTCAACCGCCGCCTCTTATATCCTAATTCTTCTATGAGCGCTTTGGTCTCGAGGTTCCTTTTCTTTTTGCGAACTATCCGGGGTCTAGAACTTATCGTATGGCACGGGTTTTACGAGGGTGAAACGAAACGAAACGAGACTTTCCATACCTAGGTGTCTCGCTGACTTGGGGGACTTGGGGACTTGAAACCTACAATTATCCTCTCTCTCTCTCTCTCTCTCTCTCTTTAAACTTGGATTCCTTCCTTCCCTCGCCATCGAATTTCTTGCGCGTGACGTCGGGCTGAAAAAAAAAAACAGGTGTGAAAGTTTGGGGATACAAGTAGTTGATCGTCTGAACATTTCATTGGCTACCTAGCTAGCTACTGGAACATGTCAAATTCACTTGAATCTTTTCTGGAGTAAATTGAAATAAAAACTTGGATTTTAGTTACGGGGGTGTTGGTTGGTTGTTTAAGTCTTTTTTTGTTGTTGGTATGTTTGGTGGTTGTATTTTATTATCTTGTTCTAAATGGGTTGAGATTTTTTCTTTTGTGTAGATGGATATAGAGATAGATATAGAGATGGATATGGAGATGGGATGGGATGAGGAAGATGGAAGATGGAAAAGAGGGTGTGGTTTCATGTGGGTGGGAGGAGGGGGTGGGTGAGTTTAACCGCGCGCTTGTTGGTGGTGTTTGGAGTGTGGTGGGAGAGGTGAAGGATGGTTGGTCATTGGTTTTTTGTACGAAAATCATTCTTTAGGTTTTAATTTGACTGTGTGGTTTAAGTTTGATTGAGGAGTCACTTGTGAGTTGTAAAATAGTAGCTTGTCATTTAAACCGGAGACCGATGGTCAATTGGTCAGGATGGTAGGAAATTAGAGTGAGTTCTATTAGAGTTCTATTAGAATGTACCACGAGATGAGATTTTATCACGTGGTTTACATGTGATTAGTTGGTGAGATATCGTTGGTGGTGTATCACTTTGGACATGTGGTTTTAGCTCCGAGGTTTGTTATAAAAATAAGTTTGTTTGAAAAGCTCGGATAAGCGAAAAGTTAAGTAGAAGAGCTAACTTTCTTTATATTTCTATTTTCTAGTTTTTTCTTATCTTTGACTCTGTGAGACAATGAGGTTTCGATTTAAATTATAAGAGGCTGCGTGTTTATAAGTTTCTATATAGAGAGCAAGAGGTTATAAGTAGCCTTTATAGAAACTTGGTATTTTCGAGTTAAAAGTATCTATATGTTGGATGCGTTCCGGGTCGTATATCAACAAATCAGCAATTCTAGGAAAGTTAATTATTCCAATTTTCTTTTAAAATTGTGTGCGATTAGAAACCGTAAGTATAACCGTGGTCGAATCCTAAGTCGGGCGTTGTACTTTTCTCTTAGATAGCTTATAGGCCGATAAACCTAATCTGAAAAAGACGTTATAAAAATATTTATAAAAAAAAATCCAGAGATGTTCTCCTAGCTCTAATTCATTTAAATTTAACTATATATTACGAAGTAGTACATGATTCTGTTGCTTTGACGGGGGTGTCAAAATCGCCTTTTTATCGACCTTACAGGGTGGGCGCAATTGGGAAATTCGATCCCGGGCTTCGAGCCAAACAAACACCTTGGTAGAATTCTACTGGTGCGATGTGCAACAAAATGCTTTTATAGCACGTGGAAAGTCATTGATTGGCTGTCCTGACTTGAATCGTCTCACGTTTTTCTATTTTTAGACTTCTAGGTCTTGGTTAAGACATGTGGATGGAGTGAGCTTGACGAAGCTTTCTCTAAATGTATGTTTACTTTTTGAGAAAAAGGGGAGGGTTGTAAATTAGGCGAGCATAAAATTTAGTATCATGTCTAGATATCAGTACGTGAATAAGAAATGGCGTGAATAACAATGAAACTTTCATTGACTGATTGTCTACTCCACAAAGCTCTCAAAGGAAATAGAGAGTACAAAATACTACAAGAGGATATTTTTAGCATTCGCGGTATTCGTTCAAAGAAGGTCTTTATTTTATTGCATCGTAGAAGTCCTTTCTTTCGGACGACAATGAGAGTGCTTAGATATAAACGCACTGCCCGCTCTTTAAGAAAATAAGTAATCGCGAACAATCGTATTTCCGCATTCGACCACTCGAACCGAAGTCCTGACCACTTTTTTCATTGTAAATATCGCAACACTAATTGTTACATACTCCCCATCTGATACACATCAACAGTAAAATGGCAGAACACCAGGACGAAAATATCGTCGTATTAATGCCTGACAAGCCCATCCTCGACACCCACGAATTAATGCCTGACATCCACATCCCCGACATCTACGAAATCTACTACTTCATCCTCTTCAACATCCCCGCTTGGATACTTGAAATCGGAAACGAGTACGGCTTGGAAATCAACAAAATCATCACGAGGCATACCAACGCGATTGGCGACATCTTAATATACCATAACGACTGGCTCGAAGACGATTTCCCCACCCCAGAAGCCCGAGAAAGACGGTGGTCACATATAGAACAAGACATGGATAACTATCTCACCCAACTCTCCAACATTGTCTTCAACTTTGCATTTTTCGATTTCTCCTTCGCGGCAGTTGGTGAAGGGTTCCTTGTCCTGTTTGCTGAACTCCTCTTCCATCATTGGGATTGGGTTTTTCGAGGGTGGAGGGAGGATAACGAGTCGATTTCCATACGTCTTCATCGTGAGATTAAGATACACTTTCCGGTACAACTCGCCATGTGGTTGAATTTTGGCATTTTTGGTGTGTCGTGGTTGATATTTGGCTTCCTGGATTTGAGGGGCGAGATGTCAAGGGGGGATTGTGAGTGGAGGTTGTTGAGGTGGTGGACGCTTTTGATTGCTTTTACTAGGTCGATTGGTCATCCTCTTTTGGATCTAGTGTTGGATCGAGTGGAAAGAGGTCCTTTTATAGTCGAACAGGAGGGTGCAGTCCCTCCAGTTCGTCCGACTGAGATGGAACTAAAATATCGTAAGGTGAAGAAAGAACTTAAGCTGTTGAGAGCGACTTATTGGGCGTTTCTGGTCTTTGGGATTGTGGTTAGTAACGGGTTGCTTTGGTGGTATTACTAAAGCGGGCTCTTTTTTTATTATTAATTCGGATTCAGAGGAGTGCGGAAGTGAGGAGGTAGGAATCTTCTTTGTCTAGATAGACATTTATGTTTCTTTTTTTCAAAATCCAACCCAGATTCTTTTCAAAGTGACATTTTCCTTTGTTCTTGTTAATACCTCCCACTTGCGCTACCGCTTTTGTACATTTTCATTTCCACAATTATGTATGATGCTTCTCTATTGATATTCATTCTACGTACCATCAAGCTGGGTTGTCAAAATTCATGCCAGACACGAAGTCCGGGTTCATGGGTTACGGCACCGTGCAAGGAATTGAACCACAGAAAACCGAAGCCAAACTCCCAAAACTCATAAACTACGAGTTCAGTAGGGGTAAAATAAAACCATAAGGTGACATACTTAGAAGTAAGGAAGGTAAACGAAATTTCTAGGTAGTCACTTGAATTTCACAGTGCTCTCTTGTTCAGTGGCATAACTGCTGAGGGATAGCATATTGAATATATCAAAACACTACAGATAAAACGAGTTAATGCTAATGGGGGCTTTTGCCGTGTACGTCTCTGCTTACTACAACTCTTACGATCCTTCTACCTAAGTACGCTTGAACTCATTTGGCATGAACATTTTATGAACAACGGCAACCGAAATACTTGAAAGATATCTGTGATGAAAGAAAGTCAATCTATAATCTGCGCCAAGACGCTCCCACCAACTCACCAACCCACCTACCGTAATGAAAATGACTCAATAACGCAGGGTTATTTGGAGCAAGTCAAAGAGCACCAAGGAGAGTTAGGGTAAAATACTAAACCCAAGATATAAACCCACTCTATGAAAATATGCCAATCAACTGAACCTGCAGCGAAGCCAAGCCCCGCACAATCACACCACCAGAAGAGTATAGGCTTCATTACGCATCCAACAAATAAAAACAAGATTGTCGCAAATAGAGTCCTTATACGAGGATATCAGACTCTGGTGGAAGTCTCTCTCGATCAAAAAACACCCCCCAGGAACGACAGAAATATAAACCATCTCGGTTTTCAAAAGACCCCACTCGAACTCTCCACAGGGCATGATCCTTCCGGATAAGATATACACAACATAGCCAATGTGAAGACGGATACTGTTACACCAGCTAATGAGATCATCGGGGTGTGGGAAATTGAAGGGGCTTTTGAAAACGCGCCAGAGTATGATATGGATGGAGTTACAATTGGCTGCAATAGTGTCGTAAGTTTTACTACAGGAAATAACAATTTGCCAAGACTTGAATAGAAACGTCAAATGGGAAATGAAAAGGAAAGTTTATTTAAGATACTTGGAAATTTTAAAGGAGCGGGAATACATACCGACAATCTCATTGTGGTTAAAGAAAGAGCGTTATGTATGAACCTCCAGTGGACACTAAGAACTTGTCTATTGATTCTCTTGAGCTTGAAAAGTAAGTCTACAAGGAAAGGAAGACTTCGTAGTAGTACCTTGGACCAAGCTTTTTACTACTCTCTTATCTGACCTTTGTAACGTAGCGTAAAGGATTGTTGAATTTGAAAATTACATGCTCTATTAGTAGGTAGCCTACCAATAGCACTAGGCTATTTGCAGACAGCCTACGAATAGCCTCAAAATATTGAGCACGATAGGTACGGCTCGCAAGAATTCCTGAAAATAATCACACCATTGCATTTTCTGTAGCTGAAAAATCTTGTTGCAATGATACCGGAAAAGAAGGACACAGCAAACGTGAGTACGGAAAGGGGCTTGAATTGGAAAACACGATTGAATTTTAAAACGTTTAAATACGTATCTGCTCAAACACCGACAACGAAGGAAATAAAATACCCTGGCCAAAATAGAATTGAATACGGGAAAGATACAAATAGGGCTCGGCTTTTGTGGGGTTTCTAGAACTTGAGAGATGCTGGTATTAGCTACGACGAAAATTCCCAGGACAAAACTCCGTTAATGTAACGGCGGAAAGGAAGTTGGGAATAGCTGACTCGTTTAAGCGTTGTGATCCAGACCGCTTGAATGGAAGTCGACGCCCCTTGATTCCTTGAAATCCACTCTGAAGACTAGGAGAGGGGCAGCTTCGGGTTCGTCGGCATACCTGCTAATTTCAGAGAAGAGTAATTGCAGCTGGAAGGTTTTGTTTTGTTACAAAATCAGTTATTGTTAGTTTATATATATCTTAGATAGCATTATATCTTCAGACACATTATCAAATTCCAATTAGTATCGCAAGTGAATCTTGAAGTAAATTTGAGCTGTTGATTTGTACCCGGTGAGGTCCGATATAACTCCGAGGCAGGGTTCGGTTTCCATCACGTGGATCCACTTTCACCCGCGCCGTCTTTCTTCCGGTTGTAATCTAATCTCTTTAGGGATCTTTTCTCTCCTGCGCACCTGCAAGCAAGTCAAAACCTGGAAAGCAGCTCCTGCACTTGCACTCCTGCACCTGCACGGCCAAGCTCAAGCTCTGCAAAATATACCGTAGAGCTTCCTCCTCCTCCTCCTCCTCCTCCTCCTCCTCCTCCCGAACTACCCCAGATTTTATTATCTTGTCAATTGCCTCTTCAACTCTCTCTCCGAACTCTTGACTCAGTTACACGCACGCAGACTTGACATCTACGAGGGGTCAAACTTTTCAACTGCGAGTGCTTGCTTTCTGGTCTTTGGCGAGTTGCATCTTCACTGTTAGCCGGTAGGTAGGTTTGGGCTTTTCGAAATCCCCACCTTCTCCAACAAATCGCGCAGACCTTCTTCTTTCCCTCTACCAAACCACCGGACCCTTCGATTCGATCAAGAAAAGAACCATTTCCCCGAATTCAAGACCGTGCGCCGCGGTTTTGGGCTGATCAGAGGACACGATGACGGACGTTACAAAGGTGAAGGAGGTGGTCAAGGAAAAGTTGCTTGGCTCCGAGATTCCTCAGGGCGTTCAACTCTCTGCGCAATCAAAAGCTACCTTTGACAAGAACGCGCGGAAGGATGGCAAGACGGGAGAGTATGTTATGGGTGAGGAGGAATTCATCAATGCTGTTGCGCCTGAAGGGGAAGATTATGTGAGCTGAAACTTTTCTGTACACCTAATGCTATTGTCGCACAGAAAATCCCGAGCCATTGGCTAACGCCAGGATGCCTTTTCTAGCATAAAATCAAGCGCGAACAATATGCGATCCTATTCAGAGTGGCAGACCGGAGAGATACGGGTAAAGTCAACTTGATGGATTGGGGTACCTTTGAGAACCTTCTTGCGAAACCAGACGCCGAGTACGAGATCGCCTTTCGATTGTTCGACATTGAACGAACTGGGACTGTAAAATACGAACACCTCAAGAAACTCTACGAAGCAAACAAGGGTCCAGATAGCATACCTTTTGATTGGGATTGTGAATGGGCATCATTGTACAGTGGGGGAAAGAAGCGACGTCACGACCTAACCTACCCTCAATTCTCGCAAATGTTGAGAGGTCTTCAAGGCGAGAGGATAAGACAAGCTTTCCACCATTTCGATCGAGATGGCGATGGATTTATCGAACCGGAAGATTTCCAACGCATCATTCTCCAGACTGCAAAACATAAGCTTTCCGACCATCTACTTGAGAATTTACATACCCTCTGTAATATTTCAGCAGGTACAAAGATCTCATATGGAAATGTTCGTGCATTTCAAAATATGATTAGAGAAATGGACTTGGTGGAATTGATCATTCGACAAGCTAGTGCGAAAAGTAGTGATGGAACGATTACCAGAACGGATTTCTTGAATGAGGCTGCACGAGTTACCCGCTTTTCGCTATTCACCCCAATGGAGGCAGATATTTTATTTCATTTCGCCGGTCTGGATCAACCCTCGGGACATTTAAGTCTGCGTGACTTTGCCAAAGTCCTCGATCCCTCGTGGCGCGACCCATTATACAACGCATTCGACCAGACAAGTACAAAGGTCAAGACCACGACGCAAAACGTTATGCATTCCATACTAGAGTCGATTCATCATTTTGGGCTTGGGTCTCTTTCTGGAGCTTTCGGCGCTCTCATGGTCTACCCTATTGATTTGGTGAAGACTAGATTGCAAAACCAACGCTCGTCTCGTGTGGGTGAGCTGCTTTATAAGAATTCCTTTGATTGTGCCAAGAAAGTCTGGAAAAATGAAGGTTTTCTTGGTTTTTATTCCGGAGTCTTACCTCAACTTGTTGGTGTTGCTCCAGAAAAGGCCATTAAGTTGACGGTTAATGATCTTGTTCGAGGCTATTTCTCTACTGATGGAAAGATTCGGATTCCACATGAAATTCTTGCTGGTGGAACTGCAGGTGCTTGTCAAGTTGTAAGTTGCCCTACTATCGCATACTCCATTCTACAAAACCAAAGCTAACAATTTACTTAGATCTTCACCAATCCTCTCGAAATCGTCAAAATTCGTCTCCAAGTACAAGGAGAGGTCGCCAAGAACGTGGAAGGTGCCCCTCGTCGATCCGCCATGTGGATCGTCAAAAACTTGGGCATTCTTGGCCTCTACAAGGGGGCTTCCGCCTGTCTCCTTCGAGATGTACCGTTTTCCGCAATCTATTTCCCAACCTACAATCATCTTAAGCGGGACATGTATGGCGAGTCACCCACCAAAAAACTCGGTATCCTCCAACTCCTCACAGCCGGTGCCATCGCCGGTATGCCCGCCGCCTACCTCACCACGCCTTTCGACGTCATCAAAACTCGTCTCCAAGTCGAAGCCCGAAAGGGAGAAAGTTCATACACATCTCTCCGCCATTGCGCAAAGACTATCTATAAAGACGAGGGCTTTAAGGCGTTCTTTAAGGGTGGACCCGCGAGAATTATGAGATCATCGCCCCAGTTTGGGTTTACGCTTGCGGCTTATGAGTTTCTTCAGGGGGTACTTCCTATGCCTGGTAGTGAGAAGGAAGAGGTGCCGCACACGGGTGTTGGTGCTGTTGGGGAGGGACTGCCTGGACAGGAGGGCCCGATTGGGTTTTTGAGGAGTCGGAATGCGATGAAGATTATTTTGGATCTGGATGGAGATTTTGGGAAGATTAAAAATCCTGGAGGCAAAGAGGGGTGGAATGGGTTGCCTAAGATTATCGGGGGTGGGAAGTAGGCTTGTGGGTGAGTGTGAGGGGGGATCGTGATGTTTTGATGTGCATAATGGATGGATGGTCGCATTGGGTTGGGGTGAGATGAAGGAAATCTTTTCCAGCTCTTTTTCTCTTTGGGTTGGGGTTTTGCATTTTCCTCTTTCTTGTTTCTTGTTGAGGTAATTTGTTGTTGTCTTGCGGTGGGGTTGGAGTCCCTGAGATTCTTAGAGGGGGAAGAGAAGAGGTATAGATACAGATACACACAAGAGATACCAAGGTGTTCTTTTTTCAAGACTTGGGAGATCAAGAGTGGATAAACTGGACAGTGGGGGGAGGGTATAGTACAAACAGACAGATAGGGTGCGTTGAGAGTAGAGATTTCCATGAATACGACGAACAAGAATAAAGAATGAGAAATAGAGTGTATTGTTTTGTATTGTGGTTTTGAGATTGTTATTTGTGAAGTGAACGCCTTACTTATGCCTTCGGACAGTTGTCATGTTTAGAAGTCCTTGGGAAATCAAGTTTATATAGTTTGTTGCCTGAAGAAGAGAAGCTTGGGTAATTCAGCTGGATGGATAGATGGATGTTAGTCTACCTTAAAGCTTTAGTCAATCTTACAAGACAGCTTTGGAGAATTGGCATTTATTTGTTTTAAGGACCTTTGAGTGATTTTAGAGGGGGTTGATTAAGTAGCTACTAGGTTTTTTATCTTCTTTAGTTACCTAGCTCTTGTTGTTTTAAGCTTCAAACAACACAATTACTTTGGTGAATGGGTGGTGTAGGAGGTGGCTTTGTTTATAAGGTGAATAGGACACTGAGAGACTGGTGTCACATCAGATAGCAGGGAGTATGGAAGGACCAATCATACTCCTGTGGGTCTTGAAGCTTCCAAAATAATTATTTTATCTCTACCCAACCCCGCCAAATTCTTCTACAACACCTATCGTCGCAATCCATCCCACCACAACCAGAATTGTCGCGCAACAATTCCAATGCGGTAATCCCAATTATCCCCAATCAACCTTTGTACATCTTCAAAATGCCACCAAAACCTCGAGGAAGTACAGCGCGAGGAGGACACCGTCCAGGTCGAGGCAGAGGCAGAAGGGGAGGAGCAGCAGCTCCAGCAGATGGTGACGCAGAAATGCCAGACGCCCCTCCAGCATTGACAACCATAAAAACCGAATCCCAATCCCAATCCAATCCCCACGATACCCCTCCCGCACCTTCAACGCCCATCGCAGGTCCTTCGCAAAACCAATCGAATAATGACTCCTCGGAGCATTCACCAAATTCCTCACCCGCACCTGTCCCTACCGAGACACCAGCTCCTACACCCGCTCGCGCGCCCGTGGAAGCACGAGAAAATGTTGTGCCACCACCTGCGCCTGCGCTGAGAGGAACGAGAGGTAGGGGATTACTAGGTGGTGTAGGGAGGGGACGTGGAAAACCGGCTGTGGAGAGTAAATTTAAGCCCAAGGCTGTGAGGAGGGGTCAAGATGAGCGAGAGAAGTTGGCTGAGGAGGAGATTAAGCGGATTAGAGCTGCGGAGATGCAGGCGCAGGCTGAGGCGGATAGGAAGGCTAGGGCTGCTAATAGAGGAAGGGGTAGAGGTGGGAGGGGAAGAGGTGATGTTATGGGGAGGGGGATTCCAGGGAGGGGACTGGGGGCTGCGAGTTCGCTTTTTGGGGTCGTGCCTGAGGGGTTGAGTAGGTTTTTATTTTTCTAAATTTTGGGGATTGGCTAATTGGTATCTAGATCATAAGAATGCTTCTATTCTCTTAGCTGGATCATCTGGCGGTGGAGGAGGTGGCGGCAGCGGCAGCGGAGGAGGTGGTAAAGGTGGCATCGGATACAGTTCAGGATCTGGAGGTGGTGGAGGTGGAAATGGATACTCCGGTCCTTCTGAGGGTGATGGAGGGGGAAATGCTATGCCTGACCCGATATACGACGACGATTTTGATGGACGAATAGACATCCAACATATCAGCACCGTCAATCTCGACGATGGTGACGAGGTTCAATATATGGGCACCAAGAAGAAAGTTCACGCGCCGATTCGTCTGGGTAGAGTTGAACATGTCGATCGAAATGCCATCAAGGTCAAGGAGGAACATGAGCCAAAAGTCGAGCCAATGGAAGAAGGCGAGGGAGTCGCAGAAGGAATACCAGCAGCCGTCGCAGAACCAGAAGTCCAACCAATGGATCTCGATGAACAGACTCCCGAAATCACCAAGGAAACCATCCGAGTCAAAACCGAACCAACAGAAGATGACGACCCCAACATCGCTCCAGGCCCATCACCACCCAAAGTCACTGCTGCAGGCTCTAGTTCGGCAATAGACCTCGATCCCAAGCCCTCTGAGAAGAACAAACGCGCCTCTACATCTGTCAAAAAAGATTTCACCACCATTAAAAAGGAACCCGAACCAGTACCCGAGACCGAAGAGGATGTCCAAGAAAAAGCCCGTCAAGCAGAAGATATCCAGATCCTCTCCGAAGAACTCCTTCATCTCAAAACCCTCGTACGAAACGAAAATGGCGAGGATAAATCAGCTGGTCATGGTCGTCTTTACCTCTTCCAATTCCCCCCTGTTATACCAAAACTCTACGATCCGACTACGGAGAAGAAGCCTGAACATCCTAATCTTAAACGCCGCGGTGATCCATCACTTAGTACTGATGGTGTGGAAATCACGGGCTCGAAGGGTACGGTTGATTTAACCAAGGATAAGAGCGTTAAACTCGAGCCCGAAGCGCAAGAAATTAAAATCGAGGAACACGCACCAGAAGAGGAGAATTCTGAGGAGGCTGTGGATAAGGAGGGGTGGATCGGGGAGCTGGTTGTTAGGAAGAGTGGGAGGGTCGAGTTGAGTTGGGGGGGCACCAGTATGGTTGTGTCGAGGGGACAGGCGGGGACCTTTTTGACTACGGGGATGGTTGTTGAGAGGAATGAAGATGCATTTGGGAATGCGGCCGAGGGTCGGGCGACGGGGATGGGTAGGGTGATGGGGAAGATGGTTGTTGTTCCTGATTGGGAGAAGGTTGATTGAGGGGATGAAGTGTCCTGGCTTGATCCGGGTTGAATTGAGTGGCATGGGAGTGGTATGGGTGTGTAAAAATGGGTGTGGTATTTCTGATTTCCTGTCGAGGCTGCATTGCATCTATGGATGGCGTGGGACTTTCTTGCATGCATTGTTAGGCGTTGTGACAGGTGTGAAAATGGATTTCTGGGATGCTATCGTATCCATTTTGCACCATGGTAGGAGGCAAAATTGGGGTTTCTAGTAGTAGCCGATAGTACATGAAGTTGAGGATCATTATTCTGAACTGTACAATGTAAAATTACTGCTAAGGTGGTCATTTGTGCTAATTGAGAACTTTGGTAGAGGTATATATGTGATTTAAAGTCTAATGGTTGATTTCATACTGTTTCTCTCTCTTTGCTAACCCCGCTTCGTAGAAATAGGATGGAAGGAGTTCTTCGTCCGAAGTTCGTTCATTGCAATATATTATCTTAAATTATTTGGAACAATAGGATTTCTAGAATGGTTTTACGCGAGGAAATTTACAGGAAAGAACTTGAGAGATTTCGGTTGTGAGATTTTGGTTGTATATCGTAATTAGTAATTGAGTGATTAGACGATGGCGATTTAAACGATGGTCACTTTTGGAAGCCTAATTACGGCATCTCGTACGTACCAAAAGTCAGAATCGACTAAATTGTAAATCGCAAATTGTAAATTATAAATTATAAATTATAAAGCTTAGATTTTTAAGTATATAGCCTTTTAAAGCTAAATCGTAAATCATAAATTATAAATCAATAAATATAGATTTTTTAGAGGTTATTTAAATATAAATCAAAATACTTAAATCAGTAATCTTAAAACTTAAAGTAAAGGTATTTATAATTTATAATACTTAAATTATAAAGTTTAAATTATAAAATTTAAGTATAAGTAAGGGTAGAAAGTAGAAGGTAATATAGTATATATATATCTATTAAATATATATATATTATAATTACTTACTACTTACTCTTTATTAATATATACTACTTAGTACTATACTAAATATAAGTATAATATAACTTTAAATCTATTATCTAAAATATTATAAATTATTAAAAGTAATATATATACTTAATATAAATAATAATATTATATAAGTACTTAATAAATAAAAGAGGAAAAGAGATAATTAAGACTTTTAATACTATAAGTATAAATGTAATTTAATCTAAGAGTAAAAGACACTAAGCCTAATTAGGTAATTAGTATATAATTAGTAAAGTAGTACTTAAAGTACTTAAATAATCTTAAATTATAATTATTTAAGTACTTTAGTAAAGAGAGTAAAAGGAGAGTAAAGGTAGTAAAAAGTAACTAAAAAGTAGTAATAAAATTAAGATATTATAGATAATCTTCCTAGTATCTATACTTAAAGTATCTACTACTATATACTTTTACTTCTTATCTCTCTTTTTATTATACTTACTATATACGATCTTAACTTTTTTAGTAGTATAAGAGGGTTAATTAGTAAGAGTTGTTTAAGAGAGAGTATCTTCTCTCTTTCTCTTTAAATTAAGACTATTTATAGAAGTAATTATAATAGTAGATATTGTTTTACTTACTAGTATATTTATAGATATAAGAGGAGTAGATAAGAGTGAATTAGAGACTCTTTTATTAAGCTCTTAATCGAGTTTTAATTACTCTTCTTTATTAATTAATAAGTCTACCTTTAGTAATAGTAGTATTAATATCTATATATAATTAAGTATTAAGATCCCTTATAATTTACTTATCTATATCTACTTATTATTATACTACTTTATCTACTCTCTCTAGCGTATTTAACTTAGTAGGTGCTATTAAGCTCTTCTTCTCCTTATCTCTTATAAGAGGCGACGACGAGTATAAGCCTAGAGTTAATACTTCTTTACTATTAGTATTCTCCTTTATATTTATATTTATATCTATATTCTTACTTCTTATATTACTCCTAAAACCCTCTCTAGAATTATTATCTTTATTATCTTCCTCTTCTAAATAAGTAGTAATAATTATAAAGTAGTCTCCTAGGTAAGTAGTAATAATTATAGATATTTTTAAAAGATTATCTAATTCTAAATCGTCTACTAATATTACACTTACTCTAGTACTAGTACTATTCCTTAGTAATAGTATAGGCTTAGTATCTCTCTCTTTATCTTAAGCGTTATCTTTAAGTATAATAGGCTTATTATTAAGTACTTTAATAGACGCTAAGAGTTAAAGTAGAATTAGTAGCTCTTAGGTATCTTATAAAAGCATAATAGATTACCTCTTTTTAAAAGATTAGAGCTTATTATTAGTATAACTATTAAATACTATATATACTTTATAGTACTTTTTATTAGTAAGACCTTTTAGTAAATTAAAGTATTATATAAGAGCTTATATATTATTTACCTCCTTATAATCTATAGTACTTAATTACTTAGCTTTCCTCTTTCTAATAGTAATATTTATAGCTAGAAAGACGTCTTCTACCTTATTAGTAAAGAGTAGTATATTAATAGAATCTTACTTATTAAAAGTAGAGATTATATAGTAGATATCCTCTAAGAGCTTAATAGTAAACCTTTTAGCTTATATATTCTAGAATACTAATTTAAAGTTAAATAGATCTTTAGAGTTACTAGTAGGTAAGTAAGGTACTTAAAATAGAAAGTTATTATTAATTTATATTCTAACTATCTTACTACGTTATACTATAGAAGTATATATAATTATAGAGATACTCTTAGTAGTAGAGAAGTCCTTAGTACTTATTATATATATATAGATATATAAGGCTACTTAAATATAGATTTTAGTAATAGAGATAGGCTTTAGTACCTTATAGGTTAGAGGAGGAGGAGCTAGAGAGCTTATACTAATTAGTAGTATATATTAAATTTAAGAGTATTACTTACTTTTAGCCTTTTTCTTATTAAAGATAAATCCCTCTTTATATACTTTTACTCTAATTATTTTAGTCTTATTAGAAGCCTTTATAAAGAAGGATTATCTAGCTCTAGCCTTTTCCTCTTAAATAGCTTACTCTCTAGCTATAGCTAATTTATTCTTCTTTTACTTAATAATAAGAGTAGAGTAGTTAGTAGTAGAATATTCTATAGTAGCCTCTTACTTCCTTCTAGACTTTATAATTAACTGTTATTTCTTCTTCTAGCTATTAAAGCTTTATACTATAGCTTTTATAAGGTAGTCTTTTACTTTTTATAGATAGTTCTTAATCTTATTATTAGAAGGCTTTTAAGAAAGCATAGATATATAATTTTTTAAAGTACTTACTAGGTTTACTAAGAAGTAATAAGAGTATACTTTAAGCTTTAAACTCTTAGAATAAAGAGCCTAGACTTCTAGGTATTTAGAAGACTAATATTAAGGCATCCTAGTATGTTTTTAGTATTATAGAGTAGTAGATATAAAGCTTCTAAAAGTATAAGTAAAAGTAATAGAATAAAAGTAGGAAAATCAGAGGACTATTCTACTTAAACTATATAACCTCTTATATCTTACTTCTTACTTTTAGTACTATTTATAAGGTCTTAATATACTATTCTAGTATATATTAAATAATTACTAGTTATATAGTATATTATCCCTTATAAAGGCTAGAACTTTGTTTATTATTTTATAAGTATTTATAAGAGTAGGCGTAAGTAAGACTAGATTAAAAGATATTCTAATCTAAGTAACTACTTAGAGGCTAGCTTGAAAACCTCTTCTAAGAACTAAGGAGGTTTTAAAAATAAGTAATTAATACTAAGCCTAATTTATAAATTATTTACTACTATTAATAAAAGTTAGTAATCTATATACTTAAAATAGCTTAAAAATATAATATTCTAAATTAATTCTTTTACTTTTAATTTAGATATAGAATAGTATTATTTATATCTATAAAGCTAATTAGAACTTAATAGACGTAGAACCTATAATATTATAATTTTTTAAAGATTTAAGAGTCTAAGATTACTAACTTTTATTAGTAGTAGTAAGTAATTTACGAATTAGGCTTAGTACTAATAGTTATAGTTAGTAGGTTTACTCTACTAAAATCTCTCCCTAGGTACTTAGAGAATTATATATCTATAACTATACCTATAACCTTATATAAATTACTTCTAAATTTAATTAAAAGTTAATAAATATATCTATTCCTCTCTAGAGTTATATTAAGCCTTTTTTTATACTTAAAATATATAAATTTTAAGCTTAGAGCTTAGCCTATATTTAGTATAGGTTTATTCCTAGTTTAGTATATCTATTTACTTATTAATTATAAATAGTAAAAGCAATATTACTAGCTAACTCTTTACACCTTTCATAGATAGTAATATATACTTCCTTTATTATATTACTCTTTATTAACATTCTATTTACCTTAGCTAGTAGGTAATTATAATTATAAACTACTATAGAGTCTATAGTTAGTTAGTAGATTATAATACTATAATTCTAGAGTTACTACTATAGCTAGGGATATATATTAAGTATAAGGTTACTAATAAAGAGAGAGAGGATTAAGAATTTAGAACCTTACTCTTTAAATAGACTTAAGAGACTATCTTTTAGTAGACGACCTAGGATTAGAATTATTAGAGCCCTCTACTATAACGAAGATGTTTAATACTATCTATTAGTAGAAGGGCTCTATAAAGGAGAAGGCTTAATCCTAAGAATAAATTAGTAGCCTCTAAGATAGATTAATTAAATATAAATTTATCTACTAATATCTGTCTCTAAATCTCCTTCTAAATTATTTTTAACTAGTAAGATATACCTATTAGTTATATACTCTCTTAAATCCTTATCTAATCCTATTAAACTATTATTATCTAACTTCTCTAATTCCTTATCTAAGAAGTTACTATTATATAGATAATCTAGTACTATATTTATTACTTAATTACTCCTACCTTTATTACTAAAGTATATACTAAATTTATCTTAATTAGCCTCTCTAGCTTCTTTTAATTCTTAAGCTATCTTAGAGCATAGCTCCTACTTAAATACTCTCTCTAGTTTACTTAAAAAGCTTAATTCTACTAAATTACTTTCTTAGATATATACTAATAATTCTACTTTTAAATCTAAGTACACTATAATATAAGTTTCTCTCTCTTTAGTATATATTATCTTATTAATTAATAGTATATATCTATATACTAATAATTTTATTTTATACTACTCTAAAGTTACTTAAAGTAAATATATATTAATATCCTAATCCTTATATAATTCCTAAAGCTTAGTAAGCTTCTTAGTAGGCATCTTAATACTATAATTATCTACTAAATACTCTTTACTCTTAGAATAATAAAAGTTAGTCTATAACACTCTTAATACTCTATACTCTTAATTAGTATTAGTATAAATATAATAACGATTTTATATATATATAAACGTTTAAAGCTCTTTTTAAATAATTAGAATATATATATATAATATAGTAATTATATTAGAGAAGCTTTTTTTAGAAAATAACCTCTTTTTACAAATACCTTAGAAGTATATCTTCTACTTATTTAAAGACTTTTTTATAAGCTATTCTTACTAAGCCTTAATACGTTAGTTAGCTATAGAAGTACTAAACTAATATAGGTTTAAAAATTAGTATAGCTCTTTACTACTTTCTATAGCTTATTATTAACAAAGTATATAGTAAGCGTCTACTACTATTAGAGATTCTAATCTTTAATCTAATTATATATAGTATAGTATCTTTCTAAGACTACTTATAATATTACTATATTATTATAGAATAGATACTACTATATTATTTAAGATACTATAATAGCTCTAAAAAAGAAATCAAGTATAGATATTAATACTAGTATATATCTTAATATTAATAAACCTTAATTTATAATATCTATTAATACTCTATATAAAATTAGACTTTAGTATAATATATTTACTATAAGTATCCTTAATCTCTTATAACCTATAATTATACCTCTTCTTATTAACCTTTAATAACACCTTTTAAATCTTATTCTAGCTCTATCTTTTATCTCTATCTCTATTAACACTATAAGTATTAAGGTATATATAAAAGAACCTAAGGCTAAAGCTCCTTATAGTACTAAAGTAGCTATATTCGTAGATCTTATACTAAAGAATAGCTTCTAGCTCTTTATACTCTTCCTATATAAGGAACTTTTAACGTTGAAAGCTTATTTTAAATTATAACCTTTAGTACTTTTAAAGCTTAATTACAAAGCCTTTATAATTTAATATATATACTATACTTAAATTAGATAATCCTATATCTTTAAAGAGATATACTACTTATATATATAAGGTAAAAGTAGTCTTACTTTTTTTATATTAGCAAAGGTTCTACCTTATATTAATTTAGAGCTTAAAAGTAGTATTAGAGATATTAATATTATACTTACTTTTAAGGATATTATATATCTCTCAAGTAGAGACTTCCTTTTAGTATAACTCTTCTATAAACACCTTATATAGCTCTAAATCGATAAACTAATATAGTATATTTAGACTTTTATTATATACTTAAAATCGCTCTTTTTATACTTCTTACTATACTTAAAATTCTAGGATTATTACACTATAATACTACTACTAAGGATATTATACTTTAATAGATACCTAGAGCTACTACTAGAGCTTATCCTCTTCTTTCTCTTATCGTTGTTAGTACTTAAATTTAAGAGAGGAAAGGGAGTATATATAGTAGTAAGATAGCACTTTTAACAGAAGGAATAATATAAAGTAGTATTAAAAAGAAGAAGCGACTAATTCGATTTATCTTAAGAGGTTCTACTATTAAAGATATTATACTTTAATAGATACCTAGAGCTACTATAAGAGCTTATCCTCTTCCTTCTCTTATTATTATTATTACTTAAATTTAAGAGAAGAGAAGGAGTATATATAATAGTAGAATAGCACTTTTAAAAGAAGAAATAATAAGATAAGAAGTAGTATTTAAAGAAAGGAGCGATATAAGAGGGTTAATATATAGAGTAAGTATACTTTTTAGCCTATAAAATAAATAGTACTAACCCTAATTAGGAAATTAGTATATAATTAAGAAAAGTAGCTAAAAGTACTTAAATAATCTTAAATTAAGATTATTTAAGCTTTTAAAGTAAGCTAATTACTTTAATATTAAGTAATCTAGAGTAATTAGTTTAAAAAAGGCTTAGTTTTAAGATATAATTTAGGAACTTATTATAGTAATAAAAGTTAATTTATATAGTCTTTTTATATTATATATATATATCTCTTACTCTAATATATTTTAATTTAATATTTAATACCTTTTATAATTATTTATTAATTATATAACTTTTACGATTTACAAATTACAAATACCCTTACTTTAAGCTTTGAGATTACTGATTTAAGTATTTCGATTTATATCTAAATAGCCTCTAAAAAATCTATGTTTATTGATTTACGATTTGCGATTTGCGATTTAGCTCTAAAGAGCTATATACTTAAAAATCTAAGCTTTACGATTTGTGATTTGTGATTTGCGATTTACGATTTACGATTTAGTCGTCGTTTCTGACTTTTGGTACGTACGGGACGCTCTACTAATGGAATTTTGTTCTATGTCGTAGCTATCGATAGTCTACTATAAACGATGGCTCCTCTTTCAAACATGGATGCTCTTCAACGATTACTAGAGTTTTATTACACTTCGCAATACTCGATCGCCTCGC
The DNA here is from genome assembly GCA_001414345.1 of Hymenoscyphus infarciens. NCBI lineage: Eukaryota > Fungi > Ascomycota > Leotiomycetes > Helotiales > Helotiaceae > Hymenoscyphus > Hymenoscyphus infarciens. The sequence continues at coordinate 41,813 of LLCB01000325.1, read as the reverse complement.
AATAGTTGACTAATAACTACGATTAAACGATCGCTAGTGTTATCCTAAATACCTAAGTAAAGGAATAACTATTGTTCTCTTGCTGGGTTAGATGTAGGTTATTCAAGGTCTGCTCTAACTTTTTATAAAGAAATTTGTTTCTGGTAAGAATTTTGAACTAGGTATTAGTTACAGTGCTTTTTAATTCTACTAGCGACGAATCTTTACTCGTTGTCGAATCCAACTCGAAAAGTGGGATGTGATGTGAGTGACTAACTACGTACGTGTCTTGGGATACTCTCTCTCAAAAATTTAGATATTCCTAGTTAATTGAACGATTAGGGGAAATCTCCAGCGTTCATAAGTCGTTGCTTAGGCGTTTTTTTTTCTAAATAGGAAAATGTTTTCAGGATATTCCATGGACATAGAAGGTTAAGCGACGATATACGGCTTTCTATATTAGGAAAAGCGCCGATTGAAATTAGGAGAAGCGAAGACTTACAGCAGTTGCTATGACAAGCACACTTGCCGAGGTGGTAGAAAAGGATCCAAGGGAACTACACGACGAAGCTCGCGATTACCTCAAGACGACTACTTGTAAACTCTAACTTCACCTCTACGAAATTGTCAAGTAAGATTCGACTTTAAGCGACAGAGCTCGCTTACTTCTGAAGCGAACCAAACCACCCCCTGAGATCCCAGAGGCTATTCCAGCTAAGCGACGATTAACATCTACTACGAACAAAGCACCTGTTAAGGTTTCACCGAAAAATCCTGCTGAAGATAGTGAGAGAGAGTTAGACAGAGCGGAAGAAGAGAAGATATAGCAACGTCGTAGAAGTTTCCGTATAATACACCTTTTTATACTAAAACACGCTATATAAACCTCTCTATAGTACTATATAAGTATACTATAAGAATGTCTTTCTAAATAGATTCTTACTAAATCTAAAATTTCTATTTTAGTCTTCTATATAATAATTACTAATACTTAACTAGTTCTTATTTTAAGTATAGTAAGTTGCGAGTTAAGCTTGAATTTGCTTACTTTTTTATAATCCGAGCTTTTTAAAAACTTCCTTGATTTCCTCTCTTTTTAGGTACTCTTTTACCTATTTATTAATAATAACATATATTAGTATACTCTAGATAACAGAAAATAAGAGCTCTATATATCCTCTATTACTCTATAAACTTTATATAACAAAAATAGATAATTTTATATCTATCTTAATTTTTATAAGGTCTTAGTATATCTTATTAACCTTATTAACCTTATAGAGTTAGTAAAAAAAATTAAAAAAAGGGTTTTTTTTTTAAGAATTATCTATTTTTTAGTTTATATTTATTAAACTTACTTTAAATTAATAAGTAATATAGAAGAGAGATAATTAGATATAGCGCTTCTTTCTAGCTAAGCCTCGTCTCTTTTAGAGTACTTTTATTTTCTATCTTCTAAAGAAAAGAGAGAGAAAAAAAAAAGCTCGGATTATAAAAAAAGTAGGCAAATTCAAGCTTAACTCGTAACTCACTATAGGCTTAAAGTAGACTAAGCGTGAATTTTACAAATTAAATTTTATATATAAAATCGGCTAAAATGTCTAATATTTAACCGCGAATATCTTTAACTCTATATAAAGTAAAAACATAGACCTTGAAATATAAACCTAAGAATACAAAAGATAGATATCTTAATTATAAAGCTATTTTATTTATTATATATATCTCTTAAATTATAGTAACCTATATAGTACGATACGCCGGGCTATAAGTTTAGGCTCTTTAGTATAAAAAGCTATATTATACGGAAATGTTATAGAACAAAGGTAGGTTAGACAAAGAATCACCTAATAATCTCTACCTTTTAAGTAAGAAGCATAGTATTTAAAGCCTTATACTCTCCTCTATAGTTCTAGGAATTAAGTATCTACTTTAACTTTACTTTACTTATTCTATACTCTTAATATAGCTTCTATAATCGCTATAGTTATAAGCCTAGTTAGTAGATAGAATACTACTTCTATTATATTAGTTATATTAGCTTTATCTTCTTTTTATCTATTCTTATCTTCTTCTTAAGAGTACTACTTTTATAATAGTAAGCTTACTCTTAACTAAAAAGGTCCTTCTTACTAACTAAAACTCATAGCCTATATAGTATAACCGCTTCTTTTATATTACCTACTAAGAAAGAGTCTAGGAATACTTTAATCTAAATAGCTTTAATACTAAAAACGTTAATAAGCTTAAAAGACTCTATCCTATAATTAAATAGGCTATACTTAATAAGAATATTAGACTTAAAGAAGCCTAGCTTATAGTAAATAAAGTCTAGGATATACTCTTAGTAGCTTAATATATAGAAAGAGATCTACTAGAACTACCTCTCTTAGTAATAGTTAATAATATTAAAGAGGACTTTAGAGATAATATTAAAAGATACGCTTTTAAAATTAATAAGCTTTATACTATATAAGGTAAGATATATAAAGTTAGCTCCTAGGTAGAGAGTACTATAGATAAGTCTATACTCTTAGAAGCCTAATCCTTACTTAGGTATACTAGGAAATTCACTTTCTAAGACCTAATTTAAAAGCTTAAAAACAACTTAGTACTAATATTAGAAAGCGTAGAAGATATAATATATATAAAATAGTAGAATATACTTACTTAAACTAAATTAAAGTCTATAAACCTTAATTACTAGTTCTCTAACTAGAAACGCTACTATAACTAAGTAAAAAACTTTTAACTCTTAGAGATTAAGAGTCTACTTATAGTAAAGGACTTTCTAGATATAGTTTACTAAATTACTCTTACTTAGGTAATAAGTTAAAAGATATAGTTAATTAATAATATAAAGCTTAAGAAAGGAGTTATATTACTTAATAATCTTACTAAAATGTTTTTAGAGATCCTATATAAACACCTTATATTAAAGACTAGTAAGAAGGCTAGTAGAATATTCTCTATCTTTAGAGATAAAAGTAATAACCTATCTAATTCTAGGAATAGAGCCTAAAATAAGAGTTCTAATAATAAGAAATATCTATATAAGACTAGTTAAGAACACTTTTAGAAACTTATTAACTACTAAACCTTAGAATTTATACTTACTAGAAAGTATAATCCTACTCTTAATAATTCTCTAAATAATAAGAAGTTAAAAGAGATTATATAATACTTAAGAGCCTTTTTCTAAATAGACCTCTAAAAGAAACTAATTAAAAAGTTCTCTATAACGTAATCTAAGTTTAGAAAAGGATTTATAAGCTCTACTAGTAGTACTTAGAAGTTATTAAAATACTCTATTAGGAATATAAGTACTATAATCTTATTTTTAGAGCTTCTAACTAATCTAGAAAGAATAAACTAAGCCTTAAAATAGGGAATCTACGCTTTCTTAGCTAAATATACTAGATACTCTTTTATAGATTTAATACTCTTTAATAATTATAAAATAGTCTATCTTATTAATAATAAGAATATACTTATTCTTTTTTTTTTTTTTTTTTGTAATTAATAGTCTATTTATTCGCTTTAGCGGATATGTAGACGTACTATTTAGGTCTAGTCTATAAATGTGGTTATAAGCTATCGGCTCCGTATCTAGAGCTAATAAAAGAAAGATAAAAGAGACCTATAAATTAAATAAATTAAATAATCTAAACTCTAAGTATAACCTCTATTCTAACCTCGCCTTCTAATCTAGTATATATTGTATTATATAAAATAATAGCCTTCTTAAGAGCTTAGTTAGTATAAATAATAATCGTCTAAAAGTGCTGCTCTAGCTGTCCTCTTTATAGTATCTCTTGTTTATAAAGGCGAATATGTTTTAGCGTATACTACGAACTAATCTAAAAGACTACTTATAAGTATAAATGAAATAGTTTTTAGAATAAGTTTATTATTTAAGAGGAAGACTCTAGTATTACTAGTATACTCTACTCCTATATATTCTAGTTATAAGTCTTTGAAGTCTTTATAGTCTTTAAGTATATGTTTAATAGTTTAATATAATTAGTTATATTTATATTATAGGTTATCTGTTCTATTAATTTTATATAGGTATCCGTTTAGGCTAATCTTCTTAGTTCTTATCTAGATTAGTACTAAAGACTTAGCTTTTATAAGGTTTTAGTATAGTTGTTAAGTATAGCGAAATAGCGAGATTCTCTCTTTTACCTATCTTTTCTTATATAGTATACTAGTATTCTTAAGGTTCTACTTTCAGTGCTAAAGAGATCTAGCTACTAAATTGATTATTCTTTTATAAGAGAATAAGAGCTATAAGAGCTATGCTATATACTACTTTAAGGCTTTTAGTAACCTCTTCTCTTTATTCTCTTTTAATTACTAACTAGTAGCTTGTTTTATAAGCTTATTAGCCTTTTTATTACCTAGGATACTTATATATACTAGGATCTATTAAATCGTTACTTCTATGTTCTTTCTTTTTAAGATACTATATAGCTAGTGTATCTTTCTTAGAATGAATTGCCTAGACTGGTTTCTAGGTCTTATAGATAATATAATAGCGGCTTAGTTATTAGTAAAGATAGTAAGCTTTTTTACTATTTCTCTTCCTCTATTTACTATACTAAGAGCTATTTATATACTAATAAGCTTAGCCTTATAGACTATAAACTAATTACTTAGTCTAATGTTTATTTTATATACTTACTCTCTATATAGTTTCTATATAGCTATACTAACTTAGTTATTAATATTACTTTTATCTATAAAGACTTATATATATATAAAGCGAGATTATTTTTAGACTTTATTATATTCTTTTACTACTATCTTAGTATCTAGGGCGATATAGATATTAGGTAGTAACTACTATAGTTTAGTAATAATTAGGATCTTCTTTTTAATTCTTTTTTATTATTATTATCTAATAGTTATTTATATTTTATATTTAAGCTCTTAGAGAGAGGAGAGGTAAGCTAAGCTATCTTTAATAGTTCCTCTCTCTCTAAGTATTATAATACGTATATATATAGATAATACTTTAATTTAGTTTATAGAGATTATACTAATATAGTCTAGCTAAATATTAATTAGAAGGAAATCCGTTTTAGCTTTAATAACTGTTACTACTATAGTTTAGAAGGCTCTAGTTGCTATATATAATGCCTTCTTTTAGAGGGTATTTAGTATTTAGATTATCTTCTTCTAATAAGTCTTTTAACCTTATACTATTAGGTTAGATATCTACTAAGTTAAGCTAGTAAATAAGATCTAAGGTATAATAATTACTTTTATAAGAGTAATTATATTACTTATTAAGATACTCTATATTAACTCTATTATACTACTTAGTACTTAAATTAACTTCTTAATCTTAATCTTAATATATTCTATATACTTTATACTATTAAGTTTAGAGTTTAAGATAACTCTTAAGTATTAGATATAAGATATAGCTTTAATAATCCTACCTTATTCTAGATTAATAGGTTAGAATTCGTTGTAAATATGCTTTTTATCTCTCTTATAGATAAAGTAGATAAGCTTATACTTAGTAGAAGCGAATACTAAGGCGTGTTTTTAGGCTTAGTTATTAGCTTTATAATATATAATCTCTAGCTTTTAGATTATAGCCTCTATAGTATAGCCTTCTATAAGAAAGCATATGTCGTTAATATACTCCGTAGATAGATTATAGCCTCTACTAATATTAATAAGGTCTACGTTATAAAAGAGGTAGAGGATAAGAGAGAGAGGAGAGCCTTAGAGGATACTAGTTATTATATTATATATATCGCTTATACTTTCAAATAGCTTAATCTAGGTAGTCTTTCTTATAAGATAACTAGATATCTAATAAATAACTTCTAAGAGTAGACCTCTTTTCTTTATATTATAGATTAGCCTCTTATATAATATATAGTTAAAGGCCTCTAAGATGTTAAGTATAAGTAAGCTCGCTACCTTTCTCTTCTTCTAAGCCAAGTATATCTTTTTAAGTAGAAAGTAGATATTATACTTATATAATAATTACTTATAACCTCCTATATATATTATCAGTAGTATAAAGTGTTTTTCTATATAGTACTAGATCCTTTTAGTAAGTACTAAATCTATAACCTTACTTATCGTGTTTATAAGAGTAATAGAATAGTATAATTTAGGTTTAGTATACGTCTCCTTTCTAGGCTTATATAGAGTAACTATAATAGACTTCTTAAACCTCTTTAGATAGTATTAAAGTTCTATAAACTTATTAAAGATATTAGTAAGGTATAGAGTAAGAATACCAGCTACTATCTAGATAACTCTATTTAGTATTCTATCTTCTCTTAGAGCTTTATCTAGTAAAGTCTCTTATATTACCGCTCTTACTTTATGTTCCTAAATAGAGGTCTAGGGTTCTTTAGAAGAGTAATATAGGTAAAAGTAGGTGTTTAAAAGGTTAGGTTTAGAAGAGGATAGGAAAAAGGTTTATTATAGTATATTAGCTTTTACTTATATATTCTCTACTATTATACTATCTCCTCTCTTTAGATTAGAAGTAAAAGTAGAGGCTTAGGACTCTCTTAATCTTATCTACCTTATTAAAGCCTATAGCTCTTTCTTATCTCTTATATTTAATATCTTATCTCTATAAATATCCCTTTAAGCAATTATAATTAGCTTCTTTCTTATCTTTTTAGCTTCTTAGAAGGCTCTTAGGTTATACTCTATACTATTTAATCTATTCTACCTTCTTTATATACGCTTAACTTCTTAAATAGCCTTCTTATACTCTTATATAAAGCTAGGCATCGATTTAAGAGTAAGGACGTAGTCTAGTATTAAGGCTTATATAGCTACTTAGACTACTTAAATTATAAGATCGACTACTATATCTAGATTAGCTATAGTATAGATTTTAGACTTTAGAAGAAGTAGTAGAAGTGTTATATTAAGAAGCTTTACGTCTATTCTCTTAAAGTCCTTATTAACTATAACTAGAGTAGGTGTATAGTTAATAAGAAGAACTGTTTCAACTAGGACGTGGTTAGTAGCTATATCTAGGTCTTTTTAGACCCTATATAACTAGATTAAGTCTATAAGTCTAGAGTTATACTAACTTAAGTTAATAGTAGTCTTAATTAAGTAAGATTAAATATTAGATCAAGGTCTAGTAACTAAGCCTTTTAGTAGTACTAGCTCTAGATATCTTTCTCCTACTATACTTAGTAAAGCCGTAGCTTAAGCTTTCCTCTTTTAGCTATATATAGGTAATAGTAAGTCTCTAAACTATTCTTTATAGTATAAGTTAAAGTCCTCTACTACTATCTATTTATTGTTTTTATACTTTTTAAGTACTATGTTAAGTTTTAGTAGAATAGATTAGGTTAAGATATCTTCCTATTTCCCTTCTATATATGTCTTACCTAGCTAACCTTACTATTAGAGGTTATAGATATTATAGATAGTAATAACTTCGTTATTATTACCTATTTTTAGTATAATATAAAGAGAGTATAAATAATCGCTTTTACTAGTAACTCTTACTAAAGTAGGATTAATTTTTCTATTTATAAGAAAGTATATAAGTAGCCTACTCTATCTATCTATAAAAGCTTTAAATCTTCTTTAAAAGAGGTTATAGGTGAGTTTTTCATCGTAGCTATTTAGCTATAGCTCTTAAATTACTATAATATTATACTCCTATACTATCTTATTTTATAGTAATAGGTTTATTATATTATATGATTTTTTAACGTTATACTATAAGATAGAGAGAGTAGAGTACTAGTATATACTTATTAATTAGTTTAAGAGGAGGTTCGACGCTTTATAGCCTTAGTACTTAAGATATCTATAAATAGAGTATTCAATAATACCTCTAAACTTAATAGAATATTAGAGGAGATATTAGTAAGGTTATCCTCTAACTCTAGAGCTAATTCTATACTAGTATAATTAGCGGCTCTTTTTATAGTATAGCTCTTAGCGATTTCGTCGTACTCTTATACTAGGCTATTATATCTCCTATTACTAGTAAGCCTAGCCTATTTAACTTTAGATATAGAGGTAAAGTATATCTTTTATATAGCCCTCTTACTACTTTTCGTTACTATAGTATACCTATTACTAACGTTTCCGTCGTCTCTAAGCTTTATAAGAGAGCTGTCGAATTTTTTATATTAGAGCTTAAGCTACTAGGTTAGTATATTTAGAGTTCTAAAGAACTAGCTGTTTTAACTAAAGATGTTACTTAGGTTAGTTAGTACTATGAATAGTTATTAAGTAGTAGGTGAGTTAGTAGAGGTAGCGAAGATAGAGGGTTTAGATAAGATAGGCTTTTATAAAGTAACTCTTACTTCTACCCTCTTCTTCTTTAATCTCTCTATAATTCCTTCTACTACTACTAGAGGTGCTTTATCTACCTTTACTACTCCTCCTTCTATTTAGATATCCTTATAAGCGTCTTAGGTAGTGGGTTCGGCTTAGAGAGAGAGAGTAGAGAGTCTTATAAATAGGTTATTATTCTCTTTCTCTAGTACTTCTTTATCTAGCGTAGTAGCTCTACTTCCTTACTAAAAGACTAATAGTATAAAGACTAGCCTTACTAGGAATAGCAGCTATAGCTATAAGCGCTTTCTCTTATTCTTAACTCTTTCTATAGCCTAGCTATAGAATTTATAGTCCTTTAAGAATGCCGTATATAGGAGTTTATAGTTAGTATACTTATAGGTAGTTTTATCTCCTACGTAGTCCTTAGTATTATAGTCTATAGTATAGAAGCTACACTTTCGCTTAGCTTTATATATATATACTATATAGTTATATCTATAGTAGTAGAAGTATTAGACAACTTAGGCCTTTTAACTATATTATTAAGTAGATTTAGAAGCTCCTTCCTATACTACTTTACGTACCTTAATATAGGTATTAGTAATCTCTATATTATAGAATTCTACTATAATAGCGTTAGTGTTCTTACCTAGCTTCTATTTAGAGAGCTACCTAATACTTAAGATCTCTCCTAGGCTCTAGATAAGAGTCGGGTTAGTAGTATATAGCTTCTTAGCTATAGCCTCCTAGTCTCCTATATCTACTAATTTAATCAGTATTAAAGATATAACTACTTCCTACGTTAGTACTAGGACTACGGCCTTCTTCTCTAGAAAGCCTACCTATTCTTCTCTATAGTATACTATCTTCTCTATTATTACGGAGTTACTAGTATAGAGAAAGACGTCTCCGCTGTTTATTAGCCTAGCGGCCTCTATCTACTTTAGTATAGCTAGTATCTTCGCGGTAGTATATACGTTATTATTATAATTATAGCTAGAGTACGTGCTAAGTACTATAGTAATAGCTTTATTTGCCTATTATAGAAGCTTTTCAGATAGCTTTAGAAGGGCTTATAGATACTCCTTAGTAATACTATAGTCGATAAGTATATATATCTCTTTCGTAGTAAGGCTATTAAGAGTAGAGGCTCTTATAATAGAAGAGGATACGTAGGTAGTAGGACTAACACTATTACTAGTACTTCTAGTAATAGAAGCATAGATTAGTATATTAGTAGATATACTCTAGCCTTACTATTACTTTTAGGCTCTTTTGCTTTTACTTAAGAGCTTCTAGATTAACGCGTTTTAGTATATACTATAGGCTTTAAAGTCTACCTAGAGTTACTAAATAGCTTACTATAGCTAGCTCTAATTACTTTATACTTCTAGCGTAGAGAGGTATTTAATAACTAAATTAAGAAAGGGGATTATAGTAGTATTAGGCACTGCTCTCTTCTTTCCTTTAACGCTATAGTTACTATATATCTTAAGTTATCGTGCTTTAGCTAGAAGGTAATTACTATAAACGCGTCTATCTACGTCTTTCCTTTTAATAATAGGCTACGTAGCTAAAGCTCTTAATACTATTAGAGGAAGAGACCCTTAGAAATCGATTATAATTGTCTACTTATTAATACGGTGTATAGTTGTAGTTTTATTTCTAAAAAATCGATTTAGTTATATAGAGATGTTTTTTAATATACTTATTCTAGGAACCTTTAAGTACTCTAATAATATAGTAGAATTAGAAATAACTAGTATTCTAATTAGTAGAATAAGAATAAGAGTTATAAAGAACGTTCTTAGAGATAAGAGAGGAAGTAACTCTATAGATCTAATACTTACTAATATTACTATTATTAAGGGTTTTTATTCTAATATTACCTTAGAAGTATATATTAAAGAATCTAGAGTATAGTATAATAAGTATAACTATTTATTATACTTCGAGTCTATAAAGAATAGTATAGTTATTAAATCTTTAATTTATATAGTAAACTTAGTCTTATTTAAATATAACTCTATTAATAACTATATTAAGCTCTAAAACCTTTAAGCTATATTTACTTTAATATATTTAATACTCTCTAAAAAGATTAATAAATACTTTTATAAGAAGATAAGAGACTATACTAGACTAAGAAGTAATTTAGTAGAAATTTAGTATAAAAGATTAAGATATCTAAGATAAGAAGCTCTTAAAGCTCTAGTCTAGTTAGTAAGGAATATAAAAATTATAAGTATTAAATAAGTAAAGTACTTATATTATACTATAACTTATACTTAAAACGTTATTTTAAAATATATCTCTAAAAATAGGAGTATATAACTATTTTAGTAGTACTTATAGAATCTATTTAACTTCCTAACTAGATATAATAGAGTTAAATAGCTCCTTCTAATAAAAGAGAAGTATAATAAGAAGCTTTTTAGATTTATAATAATAAATAAGAGAGGAGAAATAGTATTTAAAAAGCTTAGAAACTTTAAAAGATAGGTTAGATAGTAATATAGAGCCTTAGAATATACTTTATAGACTATAGAAATTAGAATAGACTTAGAGCTTATACTAACTTATATATAAGCTAAATAAAGAGGTAGAAAGAGTAGAATAAGAAGTAATTATATACTTAATTAAAATATTATCTACTACTAACTTATTATAACACCTCTAGACTAAGTTAATTATAGCTAGAATCTAGCTCTATAATATAAGTTCTAACTAAAGAAATAAGTTTAAAACACTAAATAAAGTACTTCTATTATAGTTTAATAATTATTTCTACTAGTATAATCTAAAGTTTAAAAATTTAGTAATAAAAGACCTTAGATTAGATTAAAATAGAATCTATGTTTATAGATCTAGAGCTTATTTACTAAAAAAGAAGAGAGAGTAAGAAGTTAAGAAGAGAGCTTTTAAAGTTAATTTTAGAGCTTATATAGGTTATTTAGTTAGGTATATCTTATTAAATATCTACTATATCTAGGTTTTATAGCTTAATTAAGTTATTATAACTTAGAATATTATATTTAATAAAGAAAGCTTTTATATACTAGAATACGAAAAAGTAGAATAATAACCTATTATAATTACTTATATAATAGTATAGTATATAGTTAAGTAGGAGTAATAAGATATTAAAGCTCTACTTAAAAGTATTAGTATATATAAAATAAAGAGTATAAGAAAACTAAAACTAAGAGTTAAACTAGTAAAAGATATCTTACTTAAAGCTACTAATATACTAAATAAAGCTTTAATTAGCTAGAACTTAGGAGTAAGGCTAGAAAAGGGAGATATAATCTTTTTTAAGTTTAGACTTTTATTATTTAGAGTAATATTTAAACCTAAAAGTATACTAGAATAAGTTATAAGCTTTTAAAATAAGTAAAATATAAGAATCTTCTAATAAACTATAAGACTCTCTTAATAAGCATTTATAAGATTCTCCTAATTATAAAATAATATTAAAAATATAAAAGGCTTAAGTAGTCTACTAATTAAGATAAGTAATAGAATACTAGAAAGAATTTCTTAATAAAATAGAGAGAGTAAGCCTCTCTAATAATAAAGTAGTATATAAGAAAGAACTTCTAATATACTAGTTTTAGAAACTTCTAATATAAAGTTAACTAAGAAGTAAGGAATAATAAATATAGAAAGTAAAAACCTAAAAAAGCTTAAAATAAAGTAAGAGTATATAAAGAAAGTATATCTATTTATATTAAGAAAGAGTAAGAGAGGTTAACTTAGAAAGAAGGATACTAGAGATATAATAATCTCTACTCTACTAGCTATATTAATTAAGACAGAGCCCTAATAGGCTATTCTAGAATATTTAAATTATTTCTTTAGTACTTTTTAGCTTTTATTAAAGAGTATAGTATTAAATAAAGAGGACTTATAAGATACTTACTATATTATTATAGTAGTAATAATAAAAGAAGAGACGCTTCTAAAGCCTAGATACTTATACCTTTATTAGTTAAAACTACTAAAAGAGCTAAAATTATAGAGAGAACTTATAAACTATCTACTTAGTAAGTACTTTAAAGACGATTTAGAGCTTAAAATTAAGAACCTAGAAAAAAGGAAATACTAGTATATAATTAAAAGATAGAATATTAAAATAAAACTATTATTACTAAAGTAGGTATTTATATATAAATATAATTCTATAAACTATCTAATTTAATACTAAGCTTAGCTTATAGTTAGAGGTAATCTTTAATAAGAAGATACTATTCTTTTAATATATACTACTATACTTATAATAAGATTATTCTAAATAGCTATAGTAATAACTACTAGATTTAACTTAGAGAGTAAGTAATATAATATTATAAACGTATTTATTAATATAGAAAGGGATATAAGAGCTCTTCTAGTAGCTTACTAACTTTTAAATAGATATTAATAAGAGAGACTATATATTAAATTAGATAGAGTACTTTATAAGTTAAGAGATTTCTTAGCTTTATAGTTTAAATACTTTATAACTACTCTTTAAGAATATAGCTTAATACTTTATTTAAAAGAGTTTTATATTTATATAAATCTTTTAAGAAAGGTTTTTATAATCTTTTATATAAATAATATATAGATAATATACTATTAAGATAACGTATCTTTAGTAAGAGTTATAATAGATAAACTAAAGCTTTTATATAAACTATACTTACTTAGTAATATAGAATAGTATCTTAGAGTAAAAGTCTATAGAGATAGAGTATAGAAAAAGATATAGCTTTTTTATAATATATATATTAAATAAATTACTAAATAATTTAAGCTTATTAATAGAGATTACTTAAGTATATTACTTCTAATATATAAACTAAAAAAGAATTAAAGAATAGTAAAACCTATATTTATAAAGTTCTATTAAAAGAAGATAGGTTTAGTACTCTATATAGTAATTATAATTTAACTAGATATTATATTTATTACTTCTTAGCTTTTATACTTCTTAACTAATATAAATAATAAATATATAGCTATAATAGATTAGTATATTTAATACTTATTTAAGATAAGGTTTTTAGAAATTATATATAAAGGAGAGCTTAGAAGTATATAACTAGTACTTATTTTAGATATATTATATACTAATAATCTAGAAACTCGAAGATCTTCTAATAAATATATAATATTATTATTTAGTAGACTTATAGCTTAGAGAGCCTTATAATAAGATATAATTATAATATTAACGGTAATTATCTATTTTGCTCTCTAAATAATGATTTATATCTTAAATATCTCTTAATTAATAAATAATACCTAGAATACCTCTTATTTTTATACCTCTTATTTTTAGAGAGTAAAACTGTTAAAACAGGGGTATTCTAGTTAGTAAATATTTACTACTTTTACTATATATCTACACTCGTTTTTAAGTAAATTAAAACTAGTTAGTAAATGTTTACTACTTTTACTATATATCTACACCCGTTTTTAAGTAAATTAAAACTAGTTAGTAAATATTTACTACTTTTACTATATATCTATACCTGTTTTTAAGTAAATTAAAACTATATACTAGGATACCTTATAATATTCGAGTACTAAAATCTATTCTCTCTCTATCTTCTTCTACTATTACTACTACTACTAATATACTAGCCCTTAAGTACAAGGATAAGGTAGAGCGTAAGCGGCGTGTAAAGCCTCGTTGTATAATATTAAAAGAGCTTAATTAACAAGAATAATAAGATGAAGCTATTACAAATAAATTAATAGGTTATTCTACGCCAGCGGACACTAACACTTCGAAGGACGTTATACGAATCGGTCAAGAGTAGCCTACTCTTAAGGAGGCAAAAGAGGCTATAATTGTTTATCTAATTAATCAGGACGAATCCTACAAGATTACAAAGTTAGATAAAGGTCGGTTTATCTAGTAAATAATAAGAAGTCGCTTGGTCGAGGTAACACTATACCAAATCGTTAAGTATATCGCACTATCCAAAAGCAATATAAGGAGAGTCTTAAGAAGGAAAAGAATTCGTTTACGCTTACTTATAAAAGTTTACGTATTAGGAAGTAGGTAGATAGTATAGTAGTAGGTTAATTTACTATATTTATTGAATTTTTAGTATATTAGTATAGAGAAAACAATAAATAAGGAAAATATCTTTACTAACTAGAATATCTCTATTTTAATAGTTTTATCTTCTAAAAATAAGAGGTATAAAAACAAGGGGTATTCTAGGTATTATTTATTAATTAAGAGATATTTAAGGTATAAATCATTATTTAGAGAGTAAAATGAATAATTACCGTAATATTAATAATAGAAGCTAAGCTTTTAGAAGTAAAGAAGTTAGATATAAAAATAATAGTATTAAAGCGTCTTTTTAGAGAACTATAGCTTAATTTAGATAAGATATAGAATATATTCTATAATAATTAATAAACTATTTAATTAATTATTAGAGAAAATAAGAGAATATCTATAAAGCTTTAATATATAGATATCTAGAATATATAACTTTATTAGAAGTACTAGAAGAGATCTTTCTAGATTACTTATTTACTAATAAATAATATACTAGTAGATAGACTTATAAAAAACTTATTTAAGTAAAAATTTAAATATTTTAAAGCTTTACTTAATCTCTAGAACGCTTATTTACTTAATAAAACACTCTTTTAAAAGACGAAAGTATACTAAATTTTAAGTTAAAACTATATTTTTAGGTTAAAAACACTCTTTTAGAATAGTAAATAACACTTTTTATTATTTTTATATATTATTATACTTTACTTTATTATTTTATTTATATATTTTTAAAAAGTTTTATTCTTTTTTATATTATAATTATTTAAGAAGTATTATAAGCTTATTTTAGATTTTATTTATTTATTTAATTATTATATACTTAGTAATTAAGTACTATAAGACTCTTCTAAAAAGTACTACTAAATATAAATATAAAGTTTTAAAAGAACTAACTACTACTATATAAATATAAAGTACTTTAACTAACTAATAATACTTCTTCTAATACTTAGAAATAGTTTTACTAAGAGTAGTAATATAATAGTACGAAATACACACAACTATAGTAGAGGCATATAGGAGTACGTATGACAGAATAACGTGTATAGATACTAGGCTCTAATATAAAAGAAAATAATAACTAGCCTTTTCTAACTCTAAGAGAGTAGGCTGCTATATATAAGAGGTTCAGACGACAAAAAGGGGTATAAAACCGAACAACGACATACGTCGGCTAATACAAAAGCCCGAACCTTACAAAGTACGTCTAAAAGTCTAGATAGACGTAACCTTCTTAAATTAGACAATATAAAATAATAACTACCGAAAGCTAATATATACAGCATATACTACGTAATATCAGCTATATAGGACGGTATACCGTCATATCCCCCTCTCTTAAAAAAGACTCGTCCTAAGTCTTTTATCTCTTATTATTTAGAGTCGAATCGAGGTAGTATAAGTATTATAACATTTGTTATATTTAATTTTATTATAAGTAAGAAGGTTAATTAGGGTCTAAATCGTAGTTAACCTAGGTTTAAAAATACTTTGTTTAGTTAAAATTTATTATAAGCGAGATATTAAGATATCGGTTCTAAATCGATTTTATAAATGCTTATAAAGAGACTTTATTTCTAATCCTTTAATATTAAAAGTAAGTATTCGCGTCTACTAAAAGAGTATAGTCTAATCCTATCTAGTAGGTTAGAAAAATTCAAAGTTTAAAGTAAAATTAGAAAAAGTTTAAAAGTTAAATTCAAAAGTTTAGAGTAGAGTTAGAAGTTGTTTAGTTAAGAGGTAGTAATAACTTAGTTAAGAGCTTACTTTAAGAGTATACTAATTCGTATCTAAGTTAAATTTAGATAAAAAAGAGGACTTCTAGCCTACTAGAAGTAAAAAGAAAGTAATAAAAGTAAGAAAGACTCTATACTAGAGTTAGTTGGGTTTCAGCTAGTTAAATAAACTTAATACTAAAGTTATTATAGTAAAATTCTTATCTAAGTATCTAGAGATAATAAAAGAGGTAGTTTTAGCTAGTTAAATATAAAGTTGTTATTAAAGTTTATTAAATTGTCTAAGTATCTAAGGATAATTAAAAGGGGTAGTTTTAGCTAGTTAAAGGCAAAGTTGTTACTAAGTGTTAAAAATACTATCTAAAGTTTAAGATAATAGAAGGAGAGGTTTTAGCTAGTTAAATGATTTTGTTACTAAATGTTAAAAACGCTATCTAAGTATCTAGACAACAAAAAAGGGGTGTAGTCTAATCTATCTAGTAGGTTAGAGAAAAATTTCAAAAGTTAAAGGTAAATTTAGAGTAGAGTTAGAAGCGAATATTAAGAGGTAACGTTATAAGTAATAGTAATGTCTTATTTAAGAGTTTACTTCAAGAGTATACTAATTCGTATCTGATTTAAAGAATTCATATAAAAAAAAAGAGTATAAGTTCGTTTAAACTAAGGTTAGCGGGGACTTAGAGTAAAGTTAGAACGAAAAAGTTAATAATATTATAGATAGTAATAACTTAGCTAAGAGGTTACTATTATTTTAAGAGTATACTAATTCGTATCTAAGTTAAATTTAGATAAAAAAGAACTTCTAGTCTTACTAGAAGTAAAAGAAAGTAAGAAAGTAAAGAATATAAGAAAGACTCCTTACTAGAGTCGGTAGAGTTTCAGCTAGTTAAAAGCGAAGTCGATACTAAAGTTATTAAAGTTGAAATTGTTATCTAACGTTTAAGATAATAATAGGTAGGGATTCAGCTAGTTAAAGGATTTTATTATCGAATATTATTAGAGTTTCGCTATCTAACGTTTAGGATAATAGAAAGGAGTAGTTTCGGCTAGTTAAAAGAACTTAATACTAAAGTTGTTATAATACCTTATTCTCTTCGAGGTACTTAAGGACTTTATTATTATCTTCTAATTTCAAAGAAAGAGTTACTATTAGATTATAGGGAGTTTAGAGCTAAAATAGACAAGGAGAGAGAGGTGTTTTAAACTAAAGTACTAATATTAATAGGCGTAGTCGTTTCTAAATATTTAGTACTTTAGTATCTCTCTTTATCTAGGGTTATAATTCTAACGTCTCTTAAGTATAGTAGACGTGTTTTAGAGCTAAGGTATATGTTCTATATATTAAAGAACTGTTACTATTCTCTTTAAGTATAGCTATACTTAAAAAGTAAACGTTTCTTTAGTGTAATCTTCTTCTTAATTCTACTTCTATCTCTTTTAACCTTTATACTAGTAGAGACTTAGTCTATAACCGTAGTCTTTTTAATCGCTCACTAGTAGAGGTTTAAGAGAAGCTCTATAGAGTTAGATAATGTTCAGTTAGGATTAATAGCGATAACTTAGCTAAGAGCTTACTTCTTTAGTCTTAATAGAAAGCGTATTTTAACTAATTCGTATCTAATTTAAGATTTGAGATTTAAGAGTTAGAAAGGGGTAGAAAAGTATTAGGAGTAGTAGCTTATAGTTGAAAGAGGTCTGAATTTAAGCTTTAAAAAAGCAAAGGAGGGTTCGAATAAGAGTTAGATTAGTAAGAGTTTAAAGGCGGAGTGTTTATTAACTTTATAGTTCGCTTATAATTATGTCTATCTTATCTAACTAATTGTTTTTGTCCTTTGTTTTTATATTACTATCTTATTAATATATTATCTATATCTAAGAAGTCTTACTTATTATTTTATTAAGATCTTCTAGGTCTTAGTATGCGGTTATAGATTAGAGAGGGTTTAGAGGGTCTTTTAAAAAGGGGAGTAGCCCTAGAAGGTCGTTTAACACCTCGTGGCGGAACTAGGGGGGGGGGGGGTAAGGTTAGATTCAGAAGCCTTCTAGATAACTATTATAAGTTGGCTTATTTACTAAATCAGGGGTTATTAGGACTCTTGGGAAATACTCAGCGTATTCTAATCTCTTAACGTATACTAAAATACGATTTTCACTAGCTATCTATATAGATAACAAACCCTGTTGTTACTAGCCGTCTAGGTAGTCTCTGATTACCCGGCTATTTAAGAATGCCGTTGTAATATTCTAAATCGAGGGCGAATCGACTTCTAAACAAAGAGTAGTAATAAGCTTGAAGGAGATATTATTAAGGCCGTTACTAGCGAAGAATAGTTATTGTTTTTATGTAACGGCATGAAATATATATAACTATAGTAGAGGCATATAGGAGTATATATAGCAGAATGACGTGTGTAGATACTAGGCTCTAATATAGAAGAAAACAATAACTGGCCTTTTCTGACTCTAAGAGAGTAGGCTGCTATATATAAGAGGTTCGGACGACAAAAAGGGGTACGAAACCGAACAACGACATACGTCGGCTAATACAAAAGCCTGAACCCTACGAAGTACGTCCGAAAGTCTAGACAGACGTAACCTTCCTAAATTAAATAATATAAAACAACAACTACCGAAAGCTAATATATACGGCATATGCCACGTAATATCGGCTATATAGGACGGCATGCCGTCACAAGTAAGTACTATACCTATTTTATTAAGAGTATTACTAAGATTATTACTATTAAACTTATTATTACTATTATTATCCTTAGACTCCTTACTCTTAGAAATATCCTTCTTATACTTATAGCTTTTTAAAGAATACTTAGAATAGTTATTAATAAGCTTCTTAGAAGATAACTTCTTAAAAACTAGCTTTATAAGAGCAGTTTTTTTTAAAATAGTCTTTCTTAGAATAGACTTTAAAATAGATTTTTTAAGATAGCTCTTTAAAAAAACCTTTAAAGGCTTTTAAGTAGACTTTTACTACTTAAAAAGAGAGGTATTATCTTTACTATAAATAGTAGAACTCTTATAAGAAGTACTTAAACTCTTAGTTTAACTATAAGTATTAGCTCTTATAAGTAGAGTACTATTTAAGATAAAAGCTATAAAAGGAGTACTCTTAAGAATATAGTTACTATACTTTAAAACCTTAGAAGTATTACTATTTAGTTTATTATTAGAAGCAAGACTTTAAAAACTATTAAACTCCTTATAATAATAAGCATAGTTTAAAACTAAGGATAACTAAGAGCTTCTAAAACCTTATTTAAGTCTTATATAAATAGTACTATATAACTTCTCTTACTTCTAAATCTATAAAATTAGCTAAAGAAATAAAATAAGAAGTAGAAAACTAACTAAATAAAGCTTTATATAAACTTTATTACTAATATTAGTCTAACATTTCTTAAGATTTTTAGTTAAGGTAATTATAAAAAGGAGATAGATACTTAGTAACGCTTTATAAGAATATCTAATAGTATAATTAAAATAGTATACTACTTTTTTAGATTCTATATTATAGTAGTAGCTAGTTAATTTACTAGTTACTATAGAAGTAATATAGCTCTTATAAAAAGCTTCTTAAAAATTTAAAATATTAAAATAACCTTTCTTAATAGAAGGTATAGTAAGTAAGCTCTTACTACTAATAGTTAATTACTTAATATTATTACTAGAAAGTTTGTTTAAAATCTTAGTATTAATAGCTAAAAGCTTCTTAAGAAGTTTTTTAAGTTTAGAATTGTTTTTAGAGACTTAATATTAATTAGAGCTTATAACTACTAACTTCTCTAGCTCGTTCTTAGAGATATTAATAGTATAAAATCTACTAAGTATACTACTCTAGAGTATAACTAGACTAAAAGAGGAAATATATAAAGGATTTAATATTTAATATTCTTATATAGTTAGCTAAAGTATAGTATAAGGATTAATATACTTAAAAGAACTTATAAGTATATAACGCCTAGGTTCTAATCTATTAATTATATATTTAATATCTTCTTTATTAACTTTATCTTTATAATATTTACTTTTATTAGTAACTTTAGCTTTATAATACTTATAAACAAGTATAAGACTATTATTTATAAAGGTCTTACTATCTAGAAGATAAGAGATCTAAGAGAGAGGCTATTTTAGTTAATATAAGAGCCTAGAAAAGGTAAATATAAGCTTTATACTATAGTTTTTTATTAGGCAGTATATACTATAATAGTCTAGCAGTAGTAAGAGAGTTTTAAAGAAGTTATAAAAAGAAAAGAAAAAGGTTAGGTTATAGAATCTATATATATAGTAAACGACGCTTTTCTAATTAAGAAAGGTTATTTAAGAGATATATTATAGAATAAAGGTAGGTTAGATAAAGGATTACCTAATAATCCCTACCTTTTAAGCGAGGAGTAGAGTATTTAAAGCCTTATGCTCTCCTCTATAGTTCTAGGAATTAAGCATCTATTTTAACTTTACTTTGCTTATCCTATGCTCTTGATATAGCTTCTGTAATCGCTATAGGAAACTTAAGTCATAGTACTATAGAAGAGGTTCAAAATTGAAGGTTTATGGAAACGGATACGAAAGTATGGAATTATAGTATAACTAGACTTCTGATAGAAGAGCAATTACTTTGAGATATGGATGTTGTTGCTAATTGTTAGCAGGAAGAAAGTTTGAGATATATTGCTAGGTACTATAGGCCTGTAGGCTTCTAGTAAGGAGTAAGAGAAGGTCTGTGGTTTGTGGCAAGCAAATATTATTAGCATTGAAATGGTAGAGAGAATGGCCCAATTCCGTCATATCCTCATGAATAATAACACCCACCTTGATTAAGCCATTTTCAGAGGAAAAGCTACAGAAAAAAAAGCAGCTTAGCCGCTCTTTTCTAGGTGCCTCTGTGACTCTCTCTTATCTCTTGTTAATAGGTCAGTGCTATATGTTTTGAAGTCGTATTTTTAGGTGCTGATAAGTCCTGTGAGTTGTCAGACATGTGAAAAAAAAAACTGTTGTAGGAGAATATCTTGTTGGAGAGGGGCGTGTTGAGAAGTATTGATGTTTGTATTAGCAAAGCTTTTTCCAGTTCATGATACGTAAAATATCAAGCCAGCGAGCCTCTGGAGATATGGGTTTGATATAAGACATTGATAAGTTTCATAATACTTTGAAGTAGCTTTTCAGTTGGTTTTCTAAGAGTTGAACTGGATGGAGGAGTCGCTTCACCTGCTCCTTTGGCGCGCCCTCATTGTCTATAAAAAGGTCTCTCTTCCTCCCAAAACTTTCTTCTACCTTACAACCTTTTACTCAACACAACTTCTTCTCAAAACTCGCAGTCTCAAACAGCATCTGGTACTTGAAACGCCGTACACATCGACACGCAACGACGCCAGACTTCAACTTGAGTCCTCATCTTCAGCATCCACTTTGAAGTCTCTCAGCAACAAAACATTCACGTTCACATTCTCCGTATCTTTGCATCTTCACCTTTACACCCACAAATATCTTCACGTTCACATTCTCCGTATCTTTGCATCTTTCCATCTTCGCCTTTACACCCACAAATATCTTCACGTTCACATTCTCCGTATCTTTGCATATTCACCTTTACACCCACAAATATCCTTCTAAAGATCCTGTGTCTTTCTTTTCACCTGAGGGAAAGTACCTCAACTGAGTTTTCTCTCCCCTTCAGCTTCTCTATTCTTTCTGTAAACACGAATTACACCTCGAATTTGCTCATTTTTACGCCTCTCATGTTTCAAGTTCCGCGGCCTGTCCAACGACCCACAAATCGTTTGGGAGTTTTAGCTTCTTCGCCCGGAGATGATTTTGAAGCATACAATCCCAACGAGCACGTCGAAGAAGACAGAGAAACATTGAAGGCAACCAAACACTCTCTCAATTTGGATCGTAATTATGTGCCTGACTGGACAGGCCAAGATGCATTTAGAGAGTATTGTCAAAACTGGTAAGCTACAGCCTCCAGGTTAGGCATTAGGTATATACTGACAGAGCTTCTAGGATCGACGGCATGATTTCAAGTTTCAATGTTTCGAGGGCTAACATTCGGGCCACCATCAAAGATGGAACTACAGAATGGGTTGCAGAAGTTCGTCATGGAACGACTAACCAACTTATGGGATTCGCCCGTTTCCTAATTGCGAAAGGTGAAGTCGAACTCACTAACTTCAAAGCAAGTTTGACACGCAAAGCGTTGGATTTTGGAGTTAGCGACAAGCGGAATGCGGGTGGAAGAATGGCTGGTACTCATGGCGAAGGTTTCAAGGCTGCGGCACTTGTCATGGCTCGCAAAGGGTATCAGATTCGTTATGAGTCTGCCAACTTTTACTGGAGACTTTGTTTCGGAGGTCGTGATAAGAGTACTTTTTACGCCGACCTTTCGCCTATCTCAGCATCGAAACTACAGGAATTGAAGGCCAAGAGCAACCAGAATCTTGATTCTATTCGCCCACGAGAACTGAAGGGGCGTATATGGGAAGACACCACGGTTCGAATTGGAAATGTCTACGGTCGAGCAGACACAGGAAAACGAGTCGATCAAAAGACATTTCGGGAGTGGATTCAAGTTTCTCTGGTGCTTGATCCTCCCTCAGCTCTCATACAAACGCCATACGGTGACTTGATTCTAGATCCAGCCTATGCTGGCAGAGTTTATCTCAAAGGTCTTCGTCTTATTCATGAGTCGTCAAGCACCAAAGGATTTAAATGGGCCTACAACTTTGCCGAAGGTAATGTCAACAGAGACCGACAAAGACTCACCAATCCTTCGGAAGAAGCCCGGACTCTTGCTTATATCTGGAACTCGGCAAGTGTGGAAAACCCAAAGGTTCTTCACGATTATAGCAAGCTTCTAGAGCAAGAGAACTGGGCGGATACTAGTAGAGCGGCAGAATTCATGACCAAATTCACCGCGAAAAGAATATGGGATGTGTTATTGCAACGGGTTGGGGAAAACTCTTTCTTCTACAAACAAAGCAGCACGAAGGTAAGAGTTCTCATCCACTCCTTCTACATTTTCACTACACTGGTAGATGGTACTGCTGTCATCCATGAGAGAATGGGACAGTATTTCTATTCCTCTTAAAGCCCTTGCATACCTGTTTTCATTGTTTTGAAATAATGTTATTCTAAATATTAACATCTTCTAGGATGGAGATTTCATTAAAGATGCCTTGAAGATGGACCCCCAACCGCTTTCTGATTCCGTTTGGGATGCTCTACGGCGACACGAATTTCTTCGAACTCCGGCTGAACAACATACTTGGTTACTCGACAATGCACCGCTCACAGAACTTGAAGAAACTGCATACTCTGAAGGAACCAAAAGATTGCTGCGTGCTGCACTGGCGCTACACCCAGTTACAAGGAACCTGGCTACAGATTTCAAGGCGATTTCTGATAAAGAATTGAATCTGTTGATTAAAAACAACTCTGTCTTGATCCACGAGAAGTGGCTTGAGTATCATGGAAGTCACGAAAAATCTCCCTGCTGGTTGTCACAACGGGGAGCAGACATCGAGAATTTCACTTGTGACCATATAATCTTAGAACTATATGGCTCAGTCCTCCACAGTCTCCGAAGTTGCAATTCATATGCAACGAATGACAGCCCGACCGTATTGGTCCAGCGAGTCAATGATACTCTCCGCCAAATGCCAAGAAATGTGAGGTTTGAGAAAGTCGAAACGGCTGGAGAGTTGACCGTTTCTTGGACAGACGCGGAGAGCAAGATTGCATTTGATGTTCATGGCATACAATTGAAGTGCAAGGTGACTCTTCACCGCGAAAGTACCTGTGCCAGTAAAAGAGACCAGCTCTTAAATACCGATGGTAAGTTCGGAACTTTACTGATATTGGGGATAATAACAATCTAACATTTTTCAGAAGACTTAGAGGAGTCTGCATCTGATCTAAGTAATGATTCTTCAGACGACGATTTCTCAGATAGAGAGGAAAGTGAACAAGAAGATTCAGACGATGATGAAGGAGAGGTCAAGTCTGAGGGCAAGGCAAGTTGTGGATGCCCCTTCCAAACCGTGGATCAAATTTCATCTAAAGCGCTATTTTGTGACCTCGATCCGAAATCTTCATACTTTCCAATGATCGCCACAGCCAGCGAGAACTCTATCTACGGAATTCCCCCGGAGTCCATCAAACCAAGCCTCAACGGTAAAGGCAAAAGCAAGAAGAAGAAAGAAACCAAGAAAGAAACCGAGGAAGAACAGGCAGAGGCCAAAGAGAAGGAGCGCGATGACAAAGGCGAGAGCCCTTCCGTCAACCAAAAGCCACCGGCAAAAAAGAGGATAACTGAGCTTGAGGACGAGCTGACTAAATCCAAGAAGGCACACGCTGAAGAGAAAAAAAAGCACGAAGAAACAGGTGAAAAGTTGGACCAATTGAGCACTGAATTAAACAAGGTTAAGCTCGAGAATGAAGCGCAAAGCAAAAGGAACCAAAGCACGATCGAGGATTTGACTGCCGAAAATGCAAATCTGCTCCAAGCCCGAACCGACAAGGCAAACCAGATCGCGGAACTCTCAGCCACGATCGAAAAATCGCAGCGTGATATCGAAAAATATTCATCGGCTAGCCAGAACAAAGGAGTCTCAGATGAAACGAGAGCTACATTGGAAGCCCTTCGTGCATCGAACGAGGCTCTGAGATCTGATTCTCAGCACACCCAATCAGTTCTCTCGAGACTCCAGATGATTTTAGAGATGATTCAACGAGCTCTCCAGAAGTCTGGCTCTCAAGAAATCTTGGGTTTTACGCTTGAGACTGCGGCTTCTATGCTCCAGGAACTGTTGGCTGCTTCCGACGACAAAAAGGTCGCCGCCAGCCAAGCATTGGAAAACCGCAAACGAGAGAGAAGTGATGGCGACAATTCATCGGCTGACCCAATGAAGAGAGCAAGACTGGGTTAGGGTTGCGTCCCAAGAGTTTTCAAGGGGAAAATTATGGGTTGTCGGAAAAAACTTTTATCAACCGGAGAGCTCTTGCCGACGACATTATCCGGAAACATATTTATGCTGGTCATGATATCTCAGTCGACAAAAAGCAGCTTATTGACAACAGGAAAACTGGAGGTCGCATGTCAGGGAAATGACATGTCGACAGATGGTGAGCTTTGCAATATAAAACATATTTACGAAATCCTTTTGATATTCTGGAATGAAATTTTCTTAGCTCTAGTTGAGAAAAACACTACTAGGAGGTGAATTTGTACATCCTCTGATGCAGTGGAAAAGACCATTTAAAAGCAAGCTTTCGTCATCTAGCTCATATTATAACATGCGAAAGAACAGAGCTTGTTTCTAGACAGGAACCTCCAAATGAAAGTGAAAAAGTGTCCGTTCGCGAGCTTGGTACTAAATACCAGGTCACAAGTTATAGCAATATAGGGTAGTGCCCTGCAAAAATACCCTGAAAGCCCTGAAGCTTGATCAGATCCCTCCACTAATCTTTTCAGGGGGTTCCTGCTGTAGACCTCTAGATCACATGCCTGTAAAGTCCATCCACCAGGGTCCAATCAATAGCTCCAGGCCCTGTTTTTCTGGACCGGAAAATCTAGCTACCCCACCAAAAGCATTAACAACCAGGTTAAATCAAATCGGAAAAAGAATAAAACTAATCGATGTCTAACAGTATCAGCAAAGGTTTATAGCCTTTTATTGATCAAGCAGTTGTGGTTGAGAGGTCTTAATCATGACGCTAGTCTGTCGCAATTTCTCTCCCTCTTTCAGGCCTCTAACAAGGCAGGGAACGCAAAACTCCATTGCAGAAGGCGCCCTGACTTCGCTTGTGACAGCGTCCTCCATGCACCTAAGTAACGTGAATATATTAAATATCCTCGAAGACCCCCAAGTCACCAATTCCAGAATGTCTAGAGAAATATGATTTTAAAGGTATTGTCGTCAAGTGCTTGCTTCTTGCACACTTGTAGAAGAAACCAACACTTTGAGCGAGTATAAGAATAGATAATTTATCTGAAATCCGAACTCAACTTTCAAAATAATAAACCAAGAGAATACCCAGCTACATATGCATATTTGACATCTAGAAGATATACTTGTGACTATAAGCGCAAAGTACACTATGTATGAATATATATCCCCGATCTAATATCGACTTTAAAAAATCTACACAAAAACAAGACATGGACTTCGAGAGCTCTTTACGTCCTATTCGTAGATCCGCTAGAGAGAGGCCCTAAAACCCAACCTGAATAAGAGTTCGAAGTAAAGTAAGTAAGACTCAAACTCAAACCGAGACCTATATTGCAAAACAACAACAATAAACCAGAAAGACCAAAAAAGAAAGCGTAACATCATAACGTCATAAGCATCCTAACCCCCCAAAGGTCCTCATGAACAGATAAAGCCTTCTAAATCAAAGCCAGAACGCCTTGAACCCTAATTTAATCTCGCTAGTAAATACTCTAACATATATTTGATAGTTGTAAGAAAGAAGTGAGCAGAAAGAAACAAAGTCTAAGATCTTGATTTTAGTTTTGGACATACTTCTCCAAGAAAATTTGAGAGTCGTGAGACCTAGAAACGAGAAAATGCTCGAGGGAAGCTTGAATGTTGGTAAACAATCCAGTTCGTACCTGCCTACCTAGCTCGTTGTCCTAGCATTCTAGGGTAATAGTAGAGACAGTTTAGATTATTAACCTAGATATCTAGAACAATCACTCTGCATTGTCCCCCATTGGAATGTGCTATAAAGCTAGAACATCGAGAGGTGTCAAGGTGTGCTACCGCGGCCCGTGTGGCAGTTAAGAACATTGGCAAAGAGGTTCGTGAAGTGATGAGCTGGAGTGTCGAGCGTTTCGGACAGCAATCAACTCATTTGCTATACACTAGCTTCAAACGATAGAAATAGCGAAATCGACTTACAGCACGTGCGGAAATGTTACCAGTCGACAAACCTGTAATATCTGAAGGCGGAAAGACCCCTAAGCTCGCTGTAATTCCCCGCATACATGCCAGCAAGATCAGCCACATCCATCCCAGCTAAACATCCACCGAAGAAAGGGTTGACAATCACTTCTCTTCTCACAAAGAGGAACCAAAACGACTTTGACTTCTTCGGATATCGCGAGACTCATCTGGTACTGACCAACATACATTCAGTCTAGCCCGGGGAATGACAGACAGGTACTGCATCGCCCCCTCCACCATTTCTTGCCGATGAATCTTTTCCCACAACGCTACCATTTTCATTCCCTGTTCCATAGGAGAAGAGCACGTCGCTGAGGATATGTTCGCAGCGGCTAGTTCCTGAGGAGTGGGGAGGCGGAACTCGTAATAGTCAAAGATTCGGTCTTCGGCGGAAATTTCGGGGTGTTCTTTAATTGGGCAGGTGTCCCGACCGACTGAAGGCAAGCTTTCGAAGATATTTCAAGCTTTTAAGGTGTTTCCTCATGGCTTTATGATAGATTCTCCATCCGCATCGACAATAATACTGTACTCTTGCAGAAAGGTGTAACTCTCCTAACCCACGTATTCGAGAAATTGCTGCTAGTGGCGTTTCTGGTACATGAGTTCGCCAGCCATTCCATGCCAGACTTAACGACTTCAGAGAAATGAAGATTCGAGCTTTGGGAGGATTTGGCGTTCAAGTGCGTCCAAGGAAGGCGATAATTTGAGAGAAAACTTGAAAATCTGTTTATTCGCTGCTAAAAAGTCGAGAGCAAATTTTTCTCCCCCTTGGCTTGACATTGCGGAAGTTTTCAATGTGCGTATGTGGCATAGACACTCTCCGAGAAGGGGGGCGAGTGTGTCGAGACTCCAGGCTACAGGAGGTGCATCCAGCAATGCGTCCCACCAGCTAGCGGGAAGAAAATCTATGTCCACCGCTGGCAGGTTCCCCTGGTCCGATTTTTTCAAGTTTCGAAGCTTGCGGAAATGAGAAACTGTCAAAGAGGTTGCCTCCAACGGCATGAAATCCCCCAGAATGACCACCCGCGTCAAGCTTCCGAGTGTTGTTGCCCATCGGTGAAGTATGCTGTTGGTGATCGGAGAGATGCTGGAATTAGAGCTATCTCGTGCAAATTCCATGTTAAGGGTGCATAGT
Organism: Hymenoscyphus infarciens; assembly: GCA_001414345.1. Lineage (NCBI taxonomy): Eukaryota > Fungi > Ascomycota > Leotiomycetes > Helotiales > Helotiaceae > Hymenoscyphus > Hymenoscyphus infarciens. The sequence goes on along the minus strand of LLCB01000325.1, from coordinate 13,628 downwards.
GGCCATACTTGGTCTCCGGAAATTTTAGATGTTTTAGTAACTGGAAGTCCAAGGATCTTGAGATGCTGGATGTCGCTAAGGAGCTGTATAATGTTGACGATAAAGGAATTTTGTCTTTCCAATCAGCCATCTCCAAGTTGGGTAGAGTAGACCCATTCATGAGGAGGTGTCCAATAAGGTCAATATAGTATTCCGAAAAGGTCTGTAGCTTGGCCGAGCATGTTTTCCTTCGCGTTCGGGTCTAGTGAAGCGAAGCAACCCGTGGATTTCACTCCATGCCTCCGGCAGATCCAGTCTGGGTTCGCTGCGACAGTAAGACGCCTTATGCACCGCCTGTGGGTTGGCTTGTTGGAACCAGCGGGGTTAATCAACGACTACAGGATGATGTAGATTGATGCGGGGCTGTAATCCAGGAGCACGCTGGCAAATTGACGTGAACGAGCAAGCTGGCAGCAGTCGCTATTGACTAGTGCAAAGGAAGCTAATGAGCCAACATCGATCGCTTGGATAATCTGGTTTAATATTTCGCAAGGCAACTGAAAGATAGGATCTGTTGAGTTGAATGGTCGCCCTTCCACTAAGCAGCGAAAGTCAGCGTTTGCCTACCTATTGGCGAATGGCCCATTTACTGTCAGAAATCCAAGGACAATCAAAAGTATCAGGGAAAAAAGGCTAGGGAGATGAAAAAAAGAAGAGGAGTGTCCTTACTAACACGATCAACTGACGAAGATACTGACTGGATGGGAGAAGTTTGTGCCATATGCATCCTTCCCAGCGTCAGACTTAGGAGTCATTACGAGGCCAGGCATTGTGCTCAGGAGCAAGCGTGCCTCTCATCGAGCCAAAGGGAGTTCATTTTCAATAGCAGACTCAGACTGTGAGGCTGACGTTGTGTTAGCCATCGTGAAATGAATGAGGTGTTGGGGACTTGGATTGCATTGGGATGGATGAAGGACAAGACCCCAGCAAGCCCAACCACGTGCGTAAATCAGTGTTAGGAGATAACATCTATTCTCCTAGCACCACGGGCATATAGGGCATATAGATAAAAGCGAGCCTCGACTCTCTTAAGAGCTAGTTATAGCGGTTATGACTAGCTCTCCTGTGACTTGGTTAGAGCGTTGCGACGCGGCAGCTACGCGGTAGCTAGCTCTACGCTAAATTATCTAAGCGTAGAAACCTTATATATAGCTATAAGCTATCTAGATATTATATAGATATTATAATATTAGAACATCGATAGTAAATAGAGACTTTAGTAGTTAAAGAAGTATATAATATATATAGTTTTTAGTTATTAATAAACTAATAATTTAAGAATATTTAATATATACTACTTCTTAGTAGCTACTAAACTAAAAAGTACTAAGTCTAGACTAGTTAATTAATTATATATACTATATAAGTTTATAATAGACTAATAAGTCTAAAATAAGTAAATAAATAAATAAATAAATAAATAAATAAATAAATAAATTAATAAATAAAATTTATATATATATACTATTTAATAAGTCTATACTATTTAGACTTTTAACTAATAATACTTTCTATCTAAACTCTCGCTATCTATAGTAGCTCTAGTAGTTATTATATAGCTATTTTATTAGCTAAAGTTCTTTCTATTATATACTCTAAGCGTTGATTATATTATCTTAAACCTCGCTAAGTTGTAACACTTTAACTAAGTTATATAGCCTTTAGAAGGGCTAGTTATAACTGGTATAACTGGCTCTTAAGAGAGTCGAAACTCGCTTCCATTTGTATGCTCGTGGTGTCTCCCGGCTAGACCGATCACGTGCCAAGTTACGAAAGCCAAGATGAGTCTCGACTATTCACGATTATCCAAGAGCAAGGAAAGTCCCTCCTACTTGTCTAGTTGTCGTACAATATACCATCCTCTCCAGTTCGCCGGCTCGTTGCCCCTCGAGATTGTACACCTCAACACCAACATAATAATCTTAATTTCCCAGATTAGACCCCAATCGCCCTCTCCAAATAACTCCTCCTCCCCCCGACGGGAACTCTCATCCCCCTCCCTCGCCACCAGCACCAGCACCAGCACCAGAACCGGCTCATGGCTTAGCTGTCAGCCCACCGCCCGCCCCTCTAGCTGCTATACCGGAATCCGCGAATCATGAAGCACGGTGGTAAACGGCTTGGGACAACCACTCGGTTCATTCGGAGACGGGAAGCTTACTAGCTACTTTTCAGCCCTGGTCGCACATTTTCTAGAGACGCTCGATTCGATAAACAACTTGTTTGTTAAGACTGCGGATGGCCTTATCGTTGGATTTCAAAGCCTTCGTGTTTGGGGGATCTTGACAACCTTAATCCCCTTTACCCCCGGGTTGGCAATATTCGACCTCGAATGGCGCGCAGAGAACGATAAGAGTAATGGCGCTTTTGAACCCAACCTTCATATTTGGAGTAATCGTCCTCCTCTACCTAGCCTCCTTCATTTTATTTGCCGTCCTCCGAATCTTGACCGGAATTTCTATCCAGCGCGTTGGATATTTCTCATTAAGGAGACTCGCATATACCCCGAAAGATGGAATAAAGATAGAGATACGGGGGTTGGGCCTCAATCTTCACAGACCGACCTTTGCACAACCAACGTGGGTTAGCATTGTCTTGCAGGAGCTGGCAGTGACAGTGGATTTAAAGGCAACGGCGAGAAACAAGACCGGGGAAGATGGAGAAGACTCGGAAGATGATGGAGGACACAAAGAAGACCTGGGCGGAGCTCGAAATCCTCAATCCAAGAAACGTCCCACCTCACCAAATGTGAGCGCGGAGCCTCGGAGAAGCCGGTCTTGGGAACAATTGACTGGATTAAAGAATCGCATAAAGCGCATCCACCGGAAGATTAACTGGATTCGGATGGTTGATGTGGTGGCAACCAATTCTGCTATCAATGTGGTGGAAGTTGGCCAGCTTCAAATCGGGAGCTTTACAATGGCAGTCGATACCCGGCGAAAGATGATTGATAGAGGGAGGATGTTCACACATATCAAGACGGCCAAAAAGGAGCAGCGACCTGCAGAATGGATGATTACTTTACGCAGTATACTTTTCACGCCAGAAGGGAAAGAATCGCTGGAAGTGCTCGATCACGCAACGCTTAATGTTCATGGGCTTTTGTACAAAGAATTTGATGGCCTCCGGGATGCTGCTGTTGCTCTGAAGTTGGGTCGCGTGCATATACCATATGACGATATCACTGCATGTTTGAATAGATACAAGAGCTGCTGTAATCATTACAGAGGGGCTCGACCCCAGATTGAGGAAATATCCGTCAACGATTTGATTGAAGAGCTTGATCATCCTGGAAGTCGAGAGGAAAATTTAGTGCAAACAGTTTCGGACTCGAAAGAGCTTGTTAGCTCCATCCTACGCGGTATCAAAGAAGTACAATTTGCCGTCAGCTTTGTTGGTTTCACTAAGAAGATTGAATCTGTTCGACCCCGGGGTGCGCCCGTGTATCTTAATGCATCGATGAAAGAGGTTGGTGTAGATTTACATCGACTGGATCAGAACTCCCCAGCACATCGGATGTACTTTTCTTCTAAAGATGTAGCCCATCAAGCACTGGTTGCTGCACTCTCAATTGCAATTGGTGTTGATGACGGGCAAGGCGAATCGGATAGGCTTGTCTATATCCCAATGGCAACAACCACCGTACGGACAACCTTGCCATCAAAAACCATCGAAGTGACAAAACACAATAGCGCCGATGAACGAAATGCGAACATTCTGTTTGCCAATGTTGTCATAACTTCCCCATCAGTAGATTTGGACCCGAAACATCTTCCTCTGATATTAGCCACGGTGCAAAGGAAGCCAAAGAGGAAGAACGAATTAGCACCCCAAAGAAATGTTATCATCTCCAGGCTTTTACCAAAAGCAAATATCAAATTCTCAATGCACGAACCAGTTATCCGAATAGCCCTCCCTCCTGTGGAACCTAAAGCAGAACCTGATGATTTTGATCTCATTATATCATCAATTTCGTCCATCTCTCTGGATATCGACTCCTCCCATACAGCAACAGGAGACCTACACTATGGCCTTTCCTCCACGCTCAGAGTACAGACCCACGATTTGTACTACCAAACATCGTCTGGAGCACATTATGAACTCGTTCAAACGGACGCTTTTGAGTTGAAAATCCACGTCAACGCAAGTCCGGAAGTCTACGTTGTTGCAACAGGAAACTTGAAAATGTTTTCTATACATATGATTCGTCCTGAAATCAGTGACGGTGTCCGCCAAATCGTCCGTCAACTTCGCGTCAATGTCGAACCAGAAAAGAAAATACGCCCCAAAACATCTCGCGATCCAAATTTCATCAGGGCTATGCCACCTTGGCTTCTCCATTTTCAGTTGCAAGGTTCAGAATTTAGTGCGGAAGTTGCTGGTGTAGATGATGATATATCAGACGACACTCGCGGTGTTGCACTTCAATTGGAGTCTTGGACTGCAGAGTATCGAGCACAGAAGGTTGATGCAATAGAAAGAAGATCATCTCGGCGCCGAGCAGGAAGTCGATCCATGACACCGGACGCCGAACTCTATCTAAAGATGCCAAAGTTGCCGCGGAAGAAACAACAGCACCCAACTGATGGCAGGAGAATTGCATTTCATGTTCGCGGTTTGGAGGCTTTTGTCGTTGAATCCACTGAGAAATGGGAGATCGAGCCTTTTATAGCGATACCACGTTTTGAAGTCGCACTTTCTACAGCATGCGATAACCAAGGTCCAATATTCCATATCAACTCTCAAGTCAGAACACTTCTTGTTCAGTATTCGCTTTACCGCCATTATGCTGTAGGTGTCGCTACAACTGTTTTGAGGAGAGCATTCCTCCGGACCAGAGCAGACGATGAAGAAGCGGAGCAGGCCCGGGCTGCAGCGTCGAACATGAGATTTTCTTCGCATCTATCACCAACTTCTCCCGAAGACCTCCATTCGTACGAAACATCTGGTTATCCTTTCCTTACGAAAGAGCTGATAACGATTGACCTTCGCTCGACACTAGTTCAGATCAAGGCCACTATGCCTTCCGACCCCCCTATCATGTTGCAAATATATGGTATGGAAGCAGGCCGCCACCGATGGTCACCACCCTTTTTGCACGCCAAACTCGCTAGGCTTTATGCCGAAGCACCGAAAATGCATCGTGTATGGGCAAGGATGGTGAGCATCAAGACACTCAGGGTAGACATGCGTGAAAACAGAAGAAAGCGCAGCACGGGTGAAATTTATGACGAAAAGATGATTGATGTGACGACTGAAGCAATAAGATTAGCAATTCCTCACCAATTGGTACTTCACAAGATTTTCGACAACTTTGTGAATACACTCAAGTCAGTCCAACAATTACACCACCGCTTTGCTACTGGCACAAATGAATACATTCTCGAAAAAGGCCCTGAAGGTCCGAAGAATGTTCCGAAAGTCTCAGTCCGGAGTAAAGCCCTATTATTCGAGGTTGAAGATGGTGCATTCGAGTGGAAGCTGGGAACCATATACCGTGCTGGGCTTGTTGAGCAGGCACAGCGTTTAGCTCGCGAGGCAGCATTTGCTATGAAGGCAAAAAAGATCAGAGAGGAAGAAATGCAGAGAGAGCCATCCAAATACCGGAATAGATCAGCGCACCCCCGGGGTCGCAGCAATCATCCACACGAAACGAGGCCGCGTAGTAAAAGCGAAAATGGGGATTCACGAGATCTCTCGGGTAATCAATATCGAGGCCGTCGGATGCGTTACGATCCTGAAGGCACTTGTGGTTTAAGTGGAAATACAAAAGTATCAATCCAGGAAGCTCGAGAAACTCTTCAGCGACATAATGCTCAAAGTTGGAAAAATCGGATCGATCGTATTTTCAGCCATTCCAAAAACGGAATGAAAGACCTACGAGGTGTCTTTTGGGGCCCTGACGAACTCCCAGACGACATGGAAGAAATAGAGAATATCCTGGAGGTTCCACAGCGGCCAGCCCTTATGGGAACCTTGATCAGTGATCTTCACATTACCATCGACAAGCCATCTTTCCCCATCAGCCAGCTACCGGATTTCATACACCGAGTAGGCAAAGGGATGCCTCATGATATGAAATACTCACTTCTCATTCCTATGCACGTTCAAATAAATATGGGAGAGGCTCGCGTTACTCTACGCGATTATCCATTGCCATTACTCCACGTACCGGCCATGAAACCAGGACAATCATCGCGACTATCAGCTTGGTCTCTCAAAACAGACTTTGTTATAGCTGAAGAGTATCGGGGGTCAGAATCCACACGGCATGTCAAGGTCGATATCATCCCTCCCAAAAACCTGGAGCCAGGAACATGCAACAAAGGTGGTTTTGCGATTGATGTCAGAAGAACTGTATCTCCGGTAAAATCATACTCCGACATCAAAGTGGATATCAATACTAGCTATCCCACCCGAATAACATGGGGTTCCTCATATCAACCAGCAATTCAAGATATGATGATGGTCATTGAAAATTTCACCAAACCTCAAATTGATCCATCAGACAGAACCGGATTTTGGGATAAGATACGTCTCAGTTTCCACTCCCGTGTTAGTGTTGCCTGGAAGGGAGACGGCGATGTCCACCTCATGCTCAAGGGTACAAGAGACCCGTACTTGGTTACAGGAAATGGGGCCGGTTTCCTCATGTGTTGGAGGAGTGATGTGAGATGGAACATCTGTCGCGAAGAAGACCCAAGGAAATTCATGACAGTGGACAGTGGAGAATATATCCTTGCTATTCCGGACTTTAGTCTTCAAGCACGAAATACTGAGAGGCAGGACAGAGACGACGCTAGCGTCATGAGCTCTGATAATTTCAAACGGGGCGCCTCTTTCAAAAAAGTCGTCATGAAACTATCAGGTAACGTCCAATGGATGGCAGGTCTAATGTTTGAGAGGAACCTCGAGCAATCAGGAAAGAGGTCATTTGACTTTGAGCCTCACTATAAGGTCATCATGAAAGAACCTCAATTTGCCAGAGCACCACCAGGTCTTGAATACGACGCTTTCAGAGGCTTTCGTAGTCATCACATACACATGTCAATTGCTGTGAAAGCTCCAGTGGACCGCGAATGGTCTGTTTCAAACTCCAACCCGTCAAGAAGTTATAATACGGTTCACTTGACGCCACGTTTCTTCACACACTTTTTCGCCTGGTGGTCCATGTTCGGAGGAGCTATGGCACTTCCAATTCGCCAAGGAACATTGTGGCCTGGTATCGAGAAGTCGAGCAAAAAGTTTGGTCGACATCTGGCCACCATCAAATACAACCTCCTTCTTGCGCCTTTGTTTTTGAGTCATATCTATAAGCACAAGGATGCTGAAGACTACTCTGAAGATGTTGTCTCCGCAACTGGCTTGAAAATGAGGCTAGATAGCTTTATGCTTGATGTTCACCAGCGGCGTGAGGAATTTCTTACTCAAGATCGAGGTCGTAAAACACAAGTCAAGACTAGCGGGATGAAGATGCATGAGGCCCAATTGGATTTGTTATCCATGGATATTCGAGCCATATCGGCGAGTATAGCCGGAACTACGACGGAGGATCTCCAGAAGGCCTCCGCTCCGTTTCTTGTTTCACAGCAGGAACAGGGTGCAACAGACCTTTCGCATTTCGAAATACCTGATCGTGATCTAAGCTGGATCGATATGGACGACTTTGTCGAATTGGATTGGATTCTACCTTCAGAGGCCAACCCTGAAACGAAGATAATGCCCCTTGCCTTTGCCCCGCGATTCACGTATTTCCGCCAGACTGATCATGGCGATACCATTTCTGGTGATCCCAACAGGACAAGTCCTTTCGGTAATGAGCCAACGCACTTTTGTATCATGACGAAAGATGATGACCCTCGCCATGTTCAGTGTCAATTAATCAAAACTCGATTGGACCAGCTTGCCCGTCAGATGGAAGCGCACGACAAATCTACTGGCGATGCAGAGCTCAGGCTCATTCAAGAGGACAATGACCCAGCCTTGAAGCTTGAACATGAGCAGTTGTTAAGACAGGCTGGAGTTTTACAAAACAAGAAAATTTTCCTAGAATCCATGCATCGCCGGATGAAAGTAAACCTGCACAAGGAGAAGAAGGGGGCAACGGACCGGGGTGATGATATTGACGAAACTGATGAACCTCGTTCCCCATTGGAACCCAAGTCGACTGGGGAAGGAACGGAGAACAACGCCGGTGCGGAATTCATCAGCGATTTCAACAACAGATTCGTGATACACAACATGCAGTTGAAGTGGAACAACATGTTGAGAAATATCATTCTTCGATACATCCACCAAGTCAGCCAAAGACGCGGGTTTGTGTATTATTTGTCAAGAAGAGCTGTCAAGTTTATTCTTGATATCGTTGAAGAACAAAACAAGGCAAAGGCAGGAAGACCGACTCCGAATACCCAGACGAACACTTCCGACGAATCGAACAATCAACAAGATGACGATGGAAATATTCAAGAGGTGGAGGAACGTATTAATGAGCTTCTGGCGGATGGCAAGAATTTCGTGAAGGCCGACGACATGGCACATGAAACAGCCCAACGAGTATCCGTGGATAACCTCGACTCGAATATCGCCCACGAGTTCACACCACAAAACAGCTACCATTTGAGATTGATTGCTCCACAGATTCAACTTCAGAGTGAGAAGAATAAAAAGGCTGTTGTTCTCGTGACTGGCAAGGGTATGGAGCTCAAAGTTGTCGAGGTCATGGACAAAGATCGTATCTTCGACGATGTCAGCGGTCTTGTGCAACGCAGATTTTCTGTGGAAATGGATAGTACACAATTCTTTGTCACCCACCAAAAGTGGTTTTCGTCACAGCTACTTTCAATGTACTCTGGAAGCCATTATGGAACTCCTGCTGGATCTGCATGGCCACCTTGGGTGCCGATGGAAGTGATGTTCGACTTCCAGGGAGATCCATTTGGCTTCAAGAGAGTTGTGCAAAAGACATCTGCAAGTTTGCGATACGATAAATACAACACCTTACGTCTTAAATACAATGACGAAGTTAGCAGTGGCAGTAGTCGTAACCCGACAAGCCCTAATATTGAAAGTCGAATGGATCATCTCTGGGTTGAATTTCCTCAGATACGAGCTCTCTGCAACTCCGCTCAATATTATGCAATGTACATCATTGTTATGGATCTGCTCATGTACAGCGAGCCATTGGAAAAAACAAGAAACGAGCGCCTAGAAAAGATTATGCTTGCTTCGGACTTTAGCGATCTACGAGGAGCCCCGGAGATGGTGATACGCTTGCAAGAGAGAATCAGTCAATTGAATGAAATCAAGACGCAATTCCAGATCCATTCCAAGTACCTTGATAAGAAGGGTTGGGAAGACAGGGTTCTGCTCGACAAGGATCTCACGCGCTGCGAGGATGAACTGTTCTTCATGATGAAAGCCATCACTTCTTCTCAAAGAAAGTATGATGGAACACAGACCAGCGGCTTGTTGAGGTGGAATATTTCGTCTGAGCAGATTGTTTGGCATCTTGTGCGAGACAACAATGAACCCTTGATGGAATTCCAACTTCAGAGAGCTGAATATGACCGGACTGATAATTCTGATGGCTCTCACATAAACTTGATGCAAATTGGGAAGATCGTTGGATTGAACCTTCTTCCTGATGCCATCTACCCTGAAATGTTCGCTCCTTACTCTGATGCGGAACGAGGTACTTTCAGCGAAGGCGGGAATCAGCAAATGTTGAGAGTTTACTGGTACATGCTTGAAGCAATCGCAGGAATCCCAGTTTTGGATCATTTCGAGGTCAACCTTTTCCCGATGAAGATACAGCTCGAGCGAGAAGTCGGCAAACGTCTTTTCGAGTACATGTTTCCAGGGTCAGAAGATAAGGGTACGAAGAATAAGTCGCCATTCATGGTTAAAAATATGCAGCCAGTTGAGGATGAAGAGGAAGACTGGGATGACGATAGCACTGCATTCTCTAGTGGAGTGACAATCACAGATACGGACAAACAAGATTCTTCCTCTAGCACCAGGGCTGGGTCACTAGAACTCCGACTGCAGCCAACAATGACTTCAGAGTCCCGCCCCGCCACTTCATACACTCAGAAAAGCAAACCTATCAGCTTGCATTCTTCTAATGGCGATGGTCATCATTTCCGGCTTTTCCAATCCTCTAATAGAGTCGGAACGGCAAAGACACTGGCTAAAAAGTCATCTTTTGAAAGTCTCCAATCGACTCTTCAATCTCGTCCTACCATCAATCGTTCATCGACCGCCGCTTCGACTTTCGAAACCAATTCTACAACAAGCGATACGAAAACCAAACGTTTCGGAATCCATCGAAATGGTAGCAAGCAAAAAGAACAACCTTCTGATGATCTCAGTACCATGATGTCCAGAGCTTCAAATTACATGACTCTCGCTTACGTCAAAATGCCAAGCGTGGTTCTCTGTCTAAGCTACAAAGGCAAGGGAGAACGTAACATCGAAGATGTCCACGACTTTGTCTTCCGTCTCCCCTTGATAGAATACAGGAACAAAACATGGTCTAACCTCGACCTCGCTCTCGCCCTGAAAAAAGATGTCATCAAAGCCCTTATCTCTCACACCGGAGCAATCATCGGGAACAAATTCTCGAAACATCGGCCGAATGTTGCGCAACAGAGTCGGTTGAGGGAATTGGCTACTAGTAGTATGGTTCTTGCGCCGTCGACAGATAATTCGCATGATAATTCAGACGCGAGTTCGAGCTTGGCGGCTAGTCCTACTGATAAGCGAAGTGAACGGTCAAAGAGTCCACGACGGAGCTTTGCGAGTAGTAGGAATGGAGCTGCGCTTGTGAGGACGTCTAGTGGGAGTAGTAGTTTGCAGAGTGTTCCTGGACGGCCAGTGGGGTTGCCGAAGAGTTTGACTATGACTCCTGTTAGATATCATGACGGAGACGGGGAGAGCGGGAAAGATGTAAATGATGGAGGGGAGTCTATAAAGACTACTAGTACTGGGGCTAGTTTTATGGCTAGTACTTTTCAGAGGTTGAAGAAGAAGACTGGGGAGGGACTTACTGGGCATGGGGGTTCGCATACGAATGTGAACGTGAATATACAGGCGTCGGGTGGGGATGAGGAGGGGACGAGGAAGACCAGTGGGAAGAGTAGTTTGGGGAAGAAGATTTTGGGGGGCTTGACTTGAAATGAGAGTGAGGGGATGAGAGAAAGTGGAGGATGGCTGATCTAACACACACCAATTGTTCATTTGTATATTAGCTGGGTAGGGTTGGGATGAGTGGAGAACGCCTGATTGCGTGAGCTCATTACTTTTGTTTTTGTTCTTAGGGAGGGAAGGAAGGGAGCATTTGCATATACGGGTGGAGTTCTTTTTGTGGTGGTATTTTCTTTGCGCACTTTTTTTTCTATGTACGCTTAGTGGAGATATTGATGGTGTAGGGGAGAGGATGGGTGGGTGGTTGTAAGTCTAGAAATAGGGGCTCGAGTACACGTATCATTAAGAGTCATTACTTTTGTTCTTGTTGCTTCGTGAATTGACGAGACTCTCCATTACGCCAAAACAAAGCAAAAAGGATTCCTTGCTCAGTATCAGAATCGAACTCGTTTTAGCAAACGCATCACTTGATGACTCCTTCATGGGCCCCACAGCACCTCTCTCCCTATTCATAAGACTAGGAAGCCCTCTTCGATATACCCGCAATACCCCCAAGGAGAATAACACTGGTTATTATCGTGTGCCGTCATGGAAGGGGGAAGAGTGATGTTTTCAGTTTTGACCGGCTATTTAGTTTTGGGGTGAAGTGGGTAGGGGGTATGTGAAGGGTTGGATGGCGCGTTCAAGTCAGGTGAGGGCGCTGATGCTATTTATTCACTTAGTAGGAAGGAGAGATGAGATAGAAGAGTTCTTCCGGTACTTTCACTGTCGCCTCACTTAGCGAGACTCAAATTTTCGAAATTTTTGTAGCCTGCTAAAGTACACACTTAGCACAAGCCAGAAGAAGTTTCAATATAATCGATGAAAGTTAACCCATGAGAGTTGTTATATGCCATGGTCGTTCACTTAGAGGAATATTATTCAATAGACGCTTTTCAGCTACACTTTTTTAAAAAATAATGAATCAAATAATAGTTTCTGACCATATGAGAAGCAAAATTGCTGAATAGAAGCCGTTGATACGCACTTCTAATTCATGATGACTATGTTACACAGAAGAGTTTTAAACACCACAACGATTCACAACTAAAATCTCACCAAAGACGAGACAGTAACCCTCACGCTAAAGCATCCATTAATATAAGACTCGGAGCCTTCTTCAAATAATTAAATATGCTATCTATGCTATCAACAACCTCGAGCATAGCTTGTGTACATTCCGTCGAGATTAACTCCACCTTAACCCCGAGAGATTCTCCCTTCCTCGCACCACGGGCATGCCGATTTAACCGAGCCCCGACCCTTAGGAGGGCCAGTCATAACCGGTATGACTGGCCCTCCTAAGGGTCATATGACTCGGTTAGAGCGTTACGACGCGACGTGGTTCGGTATAGTACTACACGTATGCCGATTTAACCTAGAGCAAGTTATACCGGTTATAACTAGTTCTCCTAAGAGTTATATAACTAGGTTAGAGCGTTATAACGTAACGTAGTTTAGTATTCGTAGTAGCTCTATATAATAACTACGTAGTACTTACGTAATAGCTATATACTAAATTAATTAAGCGTCTAAAATAAGAAACTCTAAGAATAGAGACATATTATAAGAGTTATATAAATATAAGCTATCTAGATAGATTATAGTAAAAAAGATAGAATAGTAATAGAAAAATATATAAATTATATATAATAATAATTATAATAATTATAAATATCTTTTAGTAGCTAATAAACGAATAAGTATAGAAATTATATTAATTCTATACTTTATATATTCTTTTTAGTTACTAATAGACTAATAAGAATAGAATATTTAGACTTTTTAGAATCTAGAAGACTAATAAGTCTAGATTATTTACTCTTTATAATAATTATTAATACTTTTTAGTAGCTAAGAGAATAATAAGTCTAGTATATTTAGACTTTTTAGTTGCTAAGAGGCTAATAAGTCTAGTATATTTAGACTTTTTAGTTGCTAAGAGGCTAATAACTCTAGTATATTTAGACTTTTTAGTAGCTAAGAGACTAATAAGTCTAGTATATTTAGAATTTTTAGATACTAAGAGGCTAATAAGTCTAGATTATTTACTATTAATAATAATTATTAATACTTTTTAGTTGCTAAGAGGCTAATAAGTCTAGTATATTTAGACTTTTTAGTTACTAAGAGGCTAATAACTCTAGTATATTTAGACTTTTTAGTAGCTAAGAGACTAATAAGTCTAGTATATTTAGAATTTTTAGATACTAAGAGGCTAATAAGTCTAGATTATTTACTATTTATAATAATTATTAATACTTTTTAGTAACTTATAAGTCTAGTATATTTAGGCTTTTTAATAGCTAAGAGCTTAATAAGTCTAGACTATTTACTATTTATAATAATTATTAATACTTTTTAGTTACTAAGAGACTAATAAGTCTAGTATTTTTAGACTT
>LLCB01000324.1:0-63274 GCA_001414345.1 Hymenoscyphus infarciens | reverse complement strand
ATTAATTAAAGAGAGAACTTTATAACTAAAATCTAAAAATAGTTTAAAAAAGCTAATAAAATCTCTTAGTATTTTATATAAGTAGATAGTAATAAATCTATATATCTAGAAGCTTATAATAATACTAATTATATACTACTAGTAAAGAGCTATATAGAAGTATATTTAAAAGAATAATATATATAATTTATAGACTTAAATACTAAGATAAAGAATAGATTATTCTTTTTAATATAAAGAGAGATAAGATATATATATATAAGAGTTTAGAGAATATAAACGAGGTTTAAGATATATTTAACTAGTTTTAGAATTAAAACTCTTTTAATATAAATAGTAATTATAAATAGCTAGCTATTATAAAGCTTTAAAAGAATAATTTATTATAGCTATTGACGCTTTATATCTAATTTAGTCTTTTAAGAATATTCTTCTTAGTTTTTATAAATATAAATACCTACTAGTTTAATTAAATAATCTCTCTTTTACTAATAAAGAAGCTAAGCTTATAATAGACGTAAATATATATAATATAATAGCTATATTATATTACTAAGATTTATAAAGCTATAAGTATATAAAAAGTAGTAGTAGTAGAAGAGATAAAAGTAAGAACTTTAAAATTTTTAATTTTTTTAATAACTATAACTTCTATAATAATCGAGTATATATAATTTTAGTATAATCGAATAGCCTTAATATATAATTCTCTTAACTTTAAAGTATATTTAAGTATAAAAGGTGGTAGTAGAGGACGTTGAATTATAATATATTTAGACGCTGAAATGCTAAAAAGTTGATTTTCCAAAATGTCCGAGAGGGTCGCTAACAGCCACCATAATCGAGGTGACCTTGGCCTGGAACCTTAGGCCAAGACGCTCACGTGAGCGCCGGATTTGGTAACCAAAAGCTCACGTTGCACATCGTAAACAATACCCTTGATATCACAGTGACCCCTCGCTCCTTCCGGTTTGCCAGAGGTGTTTTTGGGTTTTGAAAGTCTACCTATGTACTACCTAGATACTTCCGTGCTCTTGAAGGTCGAAGACTTACTTCCTCCCCTGCCGAGGTCGCATCCCCATTTTGAAGGGCCAAGTCCTCGTTCCTGTCAAAGAAATCCACGCTCATGTCGTGCCTTGTCCTCATCAATTGGAACTTCGTCTGGCCCAAATAGAGCCAAGAAAGTCGAATCGCATCCTGCCCTAAGAGGTCGTTTTGGGGAACCACTTCAACTTGTCCAAGGAAACCAAAATTCGCTTGCTGACTTCGGGTCCAGCAACAATAAGGAGATTCTTTTATGAATAGATGTTCTTTTCGCTCGTCTCATGTTCCCTTCGCTCGTCTCATGCTCCCTTCGACCGTCTTATCATTGCGTCTGTTGCCCAATCAATCATTCACCAGTTCATCACATCACTGGTAGCATCAAGCATCCCTTGAGTCTATCTGTGTTCTAGAAGAGAGAGGGTGAGAAGTAGAGTATCTTTGGGACTTTGTAAGCACCATAAGAGGCTGAGCGATTGAAGAGGAGAGACTGTACTCATTGGAATGTCGAAAGGTAGGGGCGAAGTGTCTTCCTGGCGAGGGATCCCAAATCGCACGTCACATGTGCTTTTTGAGATGTTGATGCAGAAGGAACGAGGGAGTTGGTCAAGATACGTACGTTCTCTGGGAACTTTCTTCTCACTCTCTTGCATCTCCCGGAAAGTGTTTTCTCCCTAGATGGATACTCCCGTCTCCTCTACGCTGTGGCCTCTTCCTCTACAACTTAAATCCTCTACTAACCTCTCCAACATCGACGAAAAAAATATACAGAGACCACGAACTCCACACCCACTCTGCCCTTGAACAAAAACCATCTTGCACTTTGTATCTTCGCAGCGTAATATTTCCGTCATCTGCTTGTTTTAAGGATGTTGAAAACCTGTTTTGAGAGACGGAAGGGACATTGTCATCAAGTGAGAGTGTGGTGACTTTCGAGTTTATTTCTTGGAGAGAGAAACGGCCGGGAAATAGTAACGATAGATATAAAGAAACGGTTGGGTATTAATGATGTGCTGACAACCTCTGAATAGGTAGGTAGCACGATGAGCAGATACCTAAAGAAGGGTAAGGTAGGTATGTCACAATCGTTTCTTCCTTCGACCTTGACTTTCGACCTAGGCCTCGACTAGACTAGCTCGTTGCCCCTTCCCCCAAAGCTAGCATCGCCCACTAGGTATGATACCATGACGACGGGAGGCAAGGCACGAACCGGTCAAGATATGGATTGTAGCACCCCCTTTTCAGATCTCCTTCTCTTCTGGTGCGAGCTAATACCCAAATACGCCAACCTCCCACCCAGGGTCAGATAGACAGTGATGAGAAAACATCCTGCGGTGATGGGATGAGATGACCAAAAACTGAATACTACCCTCTCCTCAAAGGCAGGCTCTATGGCCGTGAAAACGAAACAGGAGAGAAAAAAGAAATGGACTCGTTGATTTTCCCCGGGAGAATGTCTGTCCTCCTGAGGAAAGATTCAATTTCAAGCATTTGTATACAAAAATTTAGAAATAGGTATCATAGCCATTTTGAGTCAGCTGAGGGAAACTGGAAAAGGGAAGACGGGAGAGGGGCCTTGTGCTGTCACGGTGAAGGTCGCTCATCTCTCATTCAAGCTTTCGGTTTGTCTCGATTGAGGTCGTTCCTTTCCGGACTTCCCTGACTTCACCATGTCAGTAGTCCTCTGACCCCGTTCTAAACCAGACCTCCGTAAGGTACACGATAAGAGCGATAAAAGTAGAGGAGGCACGAATCTGTTCCATGGTCCAAAGGTATGGGCAAACTCAGACTTTTGAAAAGAAAAAGGTCCTACTTCACATACCCACCTTTTCTGGCTAAGGCTTGGTTAAAATGGGGCAGTTTGATATCGAGGGGCAGGTACCGAATAGACTGGAGGTAAGAAGAATACATGTCTCGTCGACCTTCATCACGACCGGAATTCAAATTTCAAAAATCTCTCGGGGGTATTTCATGGATCTAGTTTTTATTATACATTCATGACACGCTCTCATTATGCTAACAAATCTAATCCTCATCCCAGTTCTAACAAAAACATTAGCTATACATTTTTGTGGCTTTACTGGAAATGAACTTACAGGGTTTGGCCCAGGAGGCTTTGGTCCACCGGCTTGTCGTGCGACAATGATTTGATCAACTGAAAGCACGGTTCTTGCAGCCTCGGTGGCAAGCTTGATAGCCCAACTCTTTGCGATCATCAAATCTAGAATTCCTTCATCTTTTGCGTCTAGAGTACCGGTGTTGTCATCATTCTAAGATTATTTAGTATGCAGTGGTAGATGGGGGAAAATGGGTTATCATACCTCGATATCAACACCAGTGGTCCAGTCATCCCGCTTGTGATGGGCTGTGTAAAGTCTGCTCAGAACTTCCGTAGCATCCAAACCAGCACTCTCAGCAAGTGTTCTGGGGATGACCTCAAAGGCCTCTCCGAATTTGCGAATAGAATACTGAGCAATACCTGGGGTTTTATCTCCAAAGGTTTGTATCCGCTCAACCAACTGCAACTCTGTGGCTCCAGCACCAGGCACCAGTCTTGGGTCTCTTGTGATAGCCTTGACAACATTAACTCCATCATCGACCGCTCGCTCGATGTCATCTAAGTGGTTTTGTGTAGCACCTCGGATGACAAGGGTAGCTGTTCTTGTGGTCTCGTTCTCTTGTCTGAAAACTGTGACTCGGTCTCCACCAATCTCAAGTGTCTCAACAACATCAACACTTCCCATCTCGTCGGGCATTGGCGCTCCTAATCTAGCCAGAGGAGTTGCGCCAACCACTCTACATAATCTTCGGAGTTCAAATTTGCTGAGAATTCGGATAACGAGGATACCAAATCGGTTTAGGTAGTGCATAGCAAGCTCTCCCACTGTGGATCCAGCAACCACTACTCGCATACCTGAGTCGTACAACTCTTTGATGGCAGTCTCAAGCTGGCTCTCCTCTCCCTTGGTGAAATCCAACATTTCCTTGGCGTTGTGCAACAAAACTGTTCCTTTGGTCTCGGTTTGACTGGTATCGATCGGGCATGAGAAGACACCAACTCGGGCTCTAACTGCCTTCTTGACTGATCCATCTGGCTCACGTCCGAAAACCATTCCTTTGACCACCCGGCTCTGGTCCAAGCTTCCTCCCATGATCTTGACCACTCGGATATTGTCGACATTGAAGTTAATGGGGTTCTTTGGGAGAACTGCCAAAACTGCCTCGGAAACCATATCTGCCAAGAAATCCTCATTTCCATTCTGTTTGCTGGCAATAACGGTTCGGATGGCTTTGCTTAATTCAACCTTTGATCTGATATCTTCCACTTTGTCAACAACCAAGTTCTCAAGCTCTTCCAAAGCAAACTTTTGTGCCATCTCGTATCCTCTAATCACATCGCTGGTCTTCAAACCCATTCGCAGAAGCTCTTCTGCTTTCTTGAGGAGCTCTCCGGCGAGAACGATAACCAGATTTGTGGCATCTCCCATTTCTGCTTCCTGTTGTTGACTGGCCATAACTACCAGTTTTGCGGCTGGGTGGACTACATCGAGTTCTCTGAGGATGGTGGCAGCATCGGAGGTGAGGATCATCTTCTGCAGATGGTTGATGACAATCTTATTTCGGCCATAAGGTCCTAAGGATGTTTGTACGGTCGAGGTGATCGTCCGACAAGCGTCGATATTTCGAAGAACGGCGCCATCCTCGGATTCATAGCTAGAATGAATCAGTTGCTGTGGGTGGAAGAGTGGGAAGGATACTTACTTTTGATAACCCTGCTTGAACAGGTTGGCATTTGGGGCGTTTGGGATGTTGAGAGACATGTCGGGCGAGTTGCGGGGTGGAGTTCAGATGTTAGGGAAATCAGAAATAGCTTCCTCTCCCACCGCGTCGTGCCTGGCAAGGCAACTCAAAAATTCGCAGAGCTCAACGCGAATTAAGGTTATTACTAAGCATTCCGGCAGAACTTCGGCACGATGTCATTGGTACGGACTATCCTTCTTCCGCCACGGCTAGAATATCGGAAGCCAGTCGCGACAATGTCCTCCGCACGTCTCCCTGGACCGAATTGCATCCTGTTTGCGCCAACCCAGAATTGGAATTGGCAACATCATCCACCTCTACTGTGCTGCAGCTATCCGATCAGCCGATAGCATCGCTTTCTTTCGCCATGGCGCCCCCTTCTGGTAAGTGTTATTTTCACCCTTCATTTCACCTACTTAAACGGGCGATGACGACTCACCTCAAAAGACTGCGATGGCTGTGATGGAACTTGCAAGAGTTTAGGAAACAACCCAAGGAATCATACTAACTCGCACAGGCGTTCACGCAGGCGTCCCACCGACTCTCGCTCCATCAGTAGAGGAAGCATACCGCCGGAAATGTATCCAACTCAAGCAACGAATCAATGAAATAGAGCACGACAATGATTCCGTCCAGCTACGCGTAACCAGACTCGAGCGCGGAGTCCAGAAGATTCGCTTGGAGCGGGCATTCCTTCTTGAGCAACTCGCAAAGCGGACGAGCACAAACGTTGAGGATTCAGATGGTAGCCCCAGCCCTCCTCCAACTGTGAGTCTATTTGTGCTCCAATTTCCCCCCATATTTAGAATTAAATGTACAGCTCAACTAACACTGCCCTTGTAGCCAAAAGAAAAACCTCTGCGAAATAAACGCGGCCATCGTAAACCATCTTTCCTCAACAATGCTTCTTCTGGAAGCGCATTCATTCAACAAGGGCCCGTCACCCTCTCCCCATCATCCGACGCATTCTCACACAACGTTCTTGAATCCAATACCGTCCGCAATTCCACACCTCAAGCCGCAGCATCTAAGCGATTGCTTCCTACAAACAGCAATGGTTTAGCTGCTGGAGCCTCAGCCACACCTCCGCGAAAACCAAAAAGCGGCTTCGACCTTTATTGCAATGAAACTCGATCCGTCCTATTAGCCAATAATGCCGAAGCTGCGGCTGGAAACGAGTTTGAAAGTCTTGCTGTTGGATGGCGCGAATTGGACGATGAACGAAAGAATGATTTCGTGAGACGTTTTGAGCAGATCAAGAAGGGCGTTGCGAGTGAAAAGACACCGGCTGCTGCCCCCAAACAGGCGGCCTTTGATGGCGAGTCACAGCCTGCTAGCACTGCTCCAACTGTGGATGACCCAGATGAGGATATTGAGATGGGAGAAGACAAACCTGAACCAGCACCGCCTGTTGAAGCTGCAGGTGGATTTACTGCTGTTAATCGTGGATAGACGGGGGCGCAACTTCTACGCAATCCCGGGTTTCTATCTCCCAACTTCTCATTATTTTATGTTTCCTTTTTTTCATGATCATCGAGGGTAATGGATGGTGAATTTTGCGCACGCATGGCGTTCTGGGTGGAGTTATGGGGTAGATTGCTCTGGAAAAGGAAGGATAGCAGTCACACATGCTAATGTACCAATACCAACCATGGAGTCTTCTGGCACAGAAGGTACATCAAAAGTTTCTAGAACCTGGACGCTTATCACGATTGGCTTATCGGACAATTCTATGATAGAGCCTAGGAATTTCTCCTTTCGCGAAATGAAACAGCTACGATATGATTTCTCTTCTCCGTGAATTTATAATTCCTACTACTCGTTTGCATTGGGTTGTTCAATAGGGGTGGGGGGTGGTAAAAGGGCTTTTTTGACGAAAAGAGATATGCCGGAGAATATTTAATTGATGACTTTGGTGTCGAAGAGGCTTCGTATTGTTTCTTTTACATGTTCTCTAGTCAACTCTCTTTTGATAAGAGTATCGCTGACTCTTTTCGCTGCCCTAACATTTGTTCTTGGTGCAAAGTGTCAGGGTATGAAATATTACGGGCGCGAACTTATATGCTTTTTGAAAGACGTAGGAAGGAGGCCAGCGATTGGTAAAATATACCTTTTGTTTACAGCTACGGAGCACTGAGGGCACGAACTTCCACTCACCCTTCCCGAAAACTGCATTAACGGGAGGGCATCCAAACTCTAGAGCAAGAGAGTCTTTCGCGATATCAAAGGTTTTGCTGCACTTTTCATTAAATCCTTCCAGGAATTGGCGGATGCCAGCTCGTTTCGGAATTTCATTTGCTTGCTTTTTGTACAACGGTACGACCCCATCTCCAATCACGACTCTTCTATTCCATCACTTTCAAAAAGAGGCGTTGACTATTTTTAGATCCTTATCACTGGTTGGTCGTTGATGCGATCGTAGTATTGTTTTTCATCTCGATTAGGTTGAGGTTTTCAGCCCCAGACTGGGGAGCTGAGACACGCTCGCGGTGCCCATGCGGGAAGTTGTGATGCAGGTTATCGGGGGGTACCAAGAGGAAGGTGATCGTGCTGCCGTTCTTTTACACCTGGTCGCATTCTGTGTTGTTGCCATCCTTTTTCCCGGTTGACGTGACTTGCATTGTATTGTCTGTGAGTGGTTAAAGTCGGTCGTTCATTCATCATAATTTGCGGTTCGATATGAGGTCTCTTTTGGGGATAGGGTTGGGTTTGCAAATACTTGCTGCACCGGTACTTGCTCAAACTGGAGATATTCCGGCATGCGCTGTATGTATTGTGTTTATCCAGTCTATTTAACCCCTCTTATTCAAGTCTCCGCTCTAATATATTGTATAGGTCACCTGTTACCAAAGTGCTGTCTTCTATACTGGTTGCGCTACCGATGTAAGTACTTCTCAAGTCAAGGTTATCTTTTCGAGAAACCATACAACTCTGGGGGATCGTTCTCAAGTCCTCGTCCTGAATTTTCCCCTGTGTGCTCGCTCTTCTAATACTTCAACGTCCTCGATCTCCCCAACTAATCTCATATTTTCAACTCAGGACATCCTCTGCCAATGCGGACCAGCAAGCGAAACAGCAATCGTCCAAAACATCCTCACAAACTGTCTAGCAGGCGCCTGCTCGTCAACAGACATACTCCTCTACCAAGTATGGGCAACCTCCGAATGTGCAGTCGCCTCCGCAACTGCAACCCTCAAAACAGCTACCGCGACTCCAAAACCTAGGACAACAACAGTAGCAGGTTCCCGTGCAACAGTCACTTCCTCTTACACCGCCCCAGCATCATCTAGCGCACCGCCAAAGAAATCTTATTTGGGAATCATCATCGGTTCGGTGGTTGGGGGTTTGATTCTGATAGGCTTGGTGTGTATGGGAGTTATATTCTGTCTCTGGAGGAGGAGCAAGGCGAAAGCTAAGCGGAGGGCGGGTGATGCAGCGGGGAAACCTATGATGCAACAACACAACCAACAAACCCAAGCAAATCAAACTTTAGCACCTACACATTTACCATATCAGGTTCCTCTTGTTGGGGAACAGAAAATTGAGGATCCGAGGATTAATTCTGCGATGGTTTCTCCTGTTTCGCAACTTTCGCCGATGGAGAAATTCCAGGGCGGGCAAGGGGGAAATGGGCAGATGAGGCAGGAGACTGTGGAGATGCAGGGGGAGGGGAGGAGGAATGATTTTGTTGAGATGGGACCGGGGGAAGTAAGGAAACATGTTGGTGGTGTGGGACAGGAGCCGGCGGAGATGGGTCCTAGTGGGAGGGGACGAATTTGAGTTGTGGTAAATTTCTTTTGGTCGAGGGGGTGCAGTTGGATTTTCGTAATGACGTTCCAACTTCGTTTGGCCAGTGAAAGAAACCAGAGGTGCCTGCCAGACGAAGGATCTCGACTTTGCAGATATCTAAATTGGGAGATGGAAACTTTGGACACCTAAAGGCTTGATGACAACCGAGGCAAAATCGTTGGAAGATTGGATTGTGAGAGCATTGCAGTTTACCACAAGAGTGTAGCCACATTTAATACCGAGAAGAGCAAGTCGGGAATTTTGTTAGGCCATTCTTATGGCTGGTGGAGTTGTTTTGGGAACTTGGTAGAGAGTGGTGAAGAGTGTAGAGTAGAGGAGCCCTCGGAATGATACCATAATGTTCAAGTTAAAAAGAAATTTGTATGCTTTCCCATAGAAGAAGCAATCTTATTCTTCGGGTAGTTTGATGCACTCAATCTAGTTGAATCTCATACAAGACTAAAGTGATTTGGAATCCCAAATATCAAAAAAGAGTTCAACCCTAGAGTTTCCATCAATGCAATGAGAAGTAAATACACAGCTTTCCGCATAGAGAGACAAAGAAACCTGGCGTTCGAAGAACTGGTCTCGGGATGCAATCAAGGTCAGTACGAAGTAACGAAGTTATATATCCAGGACGGAAAACTCAATTGCCAGAGAAGTTATTGCGGACAACAAATATCAAGTAGCCGGTCAAAAAGTTTAGAATCAATCGACACCAAAAGCGGGTTGGTTTGTAAGAACTGCAGTATCTGCAGTCTGTCTATTTGGGCAATTGAGGCCAGTTTACTTGATCTTGATAGAAAGAGCGGAAAACCCCCTTTCCTAGGGTTGACATTGCGTAGTCGCGACTCAACGAGGTATGTCAAGCTCGTAAAACAATGTTGTTTTATTGTAGCTAGATAAATCGAATTGTGGCGGCGACTGGTTTTGGATTTCGACAGGGGAGGGGGGAAATCCAGGAATGGAGAAACTGGGGTTCCTCCTCGGTTAGTACCATATTCCAAAAGTTCATCTATCTTATATACGGTGTTGTTTTCCAATTACTTTCTTCTATTAGTGACTACCAGGTGTGTAAAATATTGAGTTTCTATGTAGACTTGAGAGAGAAGGCATTTTTAGATCGAGTTCTAACTGTGACCTTTAGCTCAAACGAATTGAATTCGTTTCTTGTACATCCACTGTTCCATAAAACTTACCGCAAGAGCTCTAGCATGCCATGTGACAGGGAACGTGATGATCAACTTCAAGTTTTGTTATTTTCCATCTTCCGATGAGTTCATTTACGGAAAGAGCTTATAGTAGTCACTTCGAAGAATGAGGTTAATGGCATGAATTTGCGGTGAATGATAGTGCAGTATAAATCACGTTTATCTTCTAGCTTCCCGCAAGTTCATTCCTGAAACGTGAGTAAGGTATTTCGATCGGAGAGTGAAATTAGCTGTCTTAGCTTACGACGAATGCTAGTATGATTAACTTCCTCTCAAATCTTCTTGTATTTAACTTCAATGTTCTAATTTTCCTGAAGAGTTACTTTTTATGAAGCAATTTACTGAGAATAGAATTAGAAGCCAGATTAACGGGCACTTGATATTGGAACATCAAAAGACAAAGCGGCCCACAAATCCAAAGAGGGAAATGAAACTGGGAGGTAGGCCCGAATTAGACGATAGTAGAACTGACGAGCCCTGCGAGACTGAAGAACCTTAAAGAAGACGGGAGAGAGAGAACAACCATGCAGGAAAGAAATCTTTGTTATTATTGTTGCAATCTCGATCTAAGCCACCGAAGACCTGTCACATGACAGTCCTCGTTTCTCTTAGCTTTTCTAGGTTTATTCTCTACCACGACGTCAGCCATGAACTGTCTTCCTTTTCGAGCATTCGTCTCGAGGGACTATTTATTCAGTCTCCCCTAGTCAAAAGCCGCCCCAGTTGAGATATCTCGAGTCTCAACTTTCGAATAGAAATCCAATTATTGAATTAATTGATTACATCGTGCGTTGTTCACCCACGATCGGTGCAATGCGCCGAAGTATCATTACCACTCAGTACTCACCCCAGCCGCGGCTTCCAAGTCATCTGCATTAATCAAATCCACCCCCTCATCCCTCAATTGTCTCCACTAAAAAAACACCCCCATTAGCAAAATCCCTAAATTTTCACAACACAAAAGAACTCACAATCCCATTCCTAGTCTTAATAGGCCATCCGGGTTGATCCCAATATCTCAACAAAATCCCCCTCTCCTTCGCAACCTTAACCTGACCCCTCAAAACCTCCAACATACTATCATTCAAGCCCGTAGCTCCGGTTACAGTACCGAAGATGGAATTATAACTCGCCGAAGCGATGGGGGAAACTAGAGATGTGATGTTGGAAAACGTGCTGTTGAGAGTGGCGATTGGACCATCCCAGAAGTAGTCCCGGGACAGAATTGGTTGGACGAGGTTTAAGGGCGTATTTCCGGTGCCAATTACCGTCACGGCGCCTTTTGTGAGGGTGGTTCCATTTGTGGAGGTTAGGAATCCTGCTTTGCGTCTGTGTGGGTGGTCAGATGATGTTTCTAGATGTTTAGGGGAGTATTTACAGAGGTTCTAAGGCCTTGATGACGACGGGCCATGTACTAGCCCCGTCGGTCTTTAAATCCACGAAGAGATAAAGGGTTTGTCCAGCATCAGTATCAAAGACACCGTTGTGAGTGGGGACTGGTAGGAATTTTGAGTCCGGGTTTTGCTTTTTTAAAACATCGAGTATTGGGTTGATGTAGAGGGTTTCGAAGGTACGTTCGTTGGTGAGAGCTCCTTGTTCGTGACCCACGTGGAGAGTTCCGTTGTAGAGCCAGACATCGGCTTCGATTGAAATTACTCCCTGGGAAAGAGCGGAGTAAAATGGGATGTCTCTCCAGTCTGAAGAATTAGTTAGAAACACGAGTAATAATAAGTGGGAAAATGGAGAAATGGATCCGAGAAGTGGCAAATCTCTCATGTAATGATGATCCCAACCAAAAGTGACAATGATGATCGCTTACAATCATTATGAGAATGAATTGATTTCTGCGTTCAAGTCAGCTATATGTATCAGGCCAACACTTTAAAGAGAAGCATACCGGAACAATTCCCTGTGTTAAGCTGGTGGGATAAGTATACAAAGGCGCTTGATGAGCCTTATTTAAGATATCTTGTAGTGCCGGATCCAAATCCAAAGCCTCGACACCACCAACTCCTAAAAGAGCAGACGCCAAAAGTAAACACGAGGAGACGGAAATCATGATGAAGAGGAGGCCGTTCAACAAGGAAGGGGGTTAAGAGGTACCAAGAAAAAGAAAGAGAGAATAATGAAAGTACTTATACCAAGTGACAGGAGATCGTATAAGAACCCGTGGCTCAATAGGCTCTCTGCAAGCCGGAAATCACGGATGCGTTGCGATGTTGAGGTGATTGATGTGATCCAGTTTTCGACTGGGAGTGACGTTGCACTGCTTTGGGAATTGCGGGGTTCTGACTTTGAAAGCCAATCCTGGAAGCACGTGGCAAGCTACACTTGCGGAAAGAGTTCTTGTTGAAGG
Organism: Hymenoscyphus infarciens; assembly: GCA_001414345.1. Classification (NCBI taxonomy): domain Eukaryota; kingdom Fungi; phylum Ascomycota; class Leotiomycetes; order Helotiales; family Helotiaceae; genus Hymenoscyphus; species Hymenoscyphus infarciens. The sequence continues at coordinate 51,076 of LLCB01000324.1, read as the reverse complement.
TGTGCTTGTCGATGCTTTTGAGAAGACGATTGAAGGTATTCATGAATGGGGGTTCATCAAGTTTTTGAATTGGCCTTGCTTCATGGGGTAGATTGCTACCATAACCGAACTCGTAGCCCCAATCCTAACCCCAAAATCAATCTCAAACAGCACAAAAAGAGGTCCTATTAGAGCAATAGTTAACTGCAACAAATATCAACCAGTATACGAAGCCAAACTTGAGGTTTCTAGCACCAAGAATCTCAGACGGAGACAATATGGATGATAAGAGACGATTGGCGAGAAGGAAGTGCATGAGAATTGGCAATCGAAATCGTATCGGTTTTGGCAGAGACATATAAACAGAGTTTGCGTTGCGTGTTTACATGCTCCCCTCACTCGAGAGGGCTACACAGCTACATTTCCAAGGTCTGTCTTTACTTGGAGATTGAGGAGCCGCAAAGGGGAAGAGTCGAGAAGTTCCGGCGGCGCAAGACTGTAGGACAGCTCACTTGAGGATCCCTCTTGCGTCTTTCATGGGCAAAAAGTCGATGACTGATTGAAGAATCGTTTCGCAAAATAGTTGGAGAGAAAGGAATTAAGGTTGGGAAGAAGCCTCTCAAGTGAATGGGTGAAACCAAAGTCCTGCTCGCTTGGCGTCGATTTCGGTCCGAGCATCAAAACACCATCGCGTACCTATCCTAGACGCGTCGAGGCCCCAACTTTTATTTCAACCCCTCCAACTCCAACATCCCCAGCAACATTATTCGGTATGCGATCCGAAATTTAATACACCAACCCTCCGTGCAATTGAAATACCATTAAAATGCCGAGACCAAAAAGAACCAAGGTCCAGCCCTCTGCTGTGCGCAGCAAAGGCCCAGTCCACGCCACCGCGAAGCAGACCGAGTCGCATGCGCCCAAGGCGGATTTCGACGATTTATATGATGTTAGCGACCCGGAAGATAGAATAATTACCAACGTGCGAAGCGCTGGAAAGGGCAATGGTGGAGGGAAAGTTGCTGCGACACCGCAACCACGCGCAAAGAAGCTCGACGCGACACCCGCACATGAGATGGAGCTGGGGGCAGAGGATGGAGAAGATTTGGACCTAGACCTTGGATCGAGCTCGGAAATCGAAGTTGGAAGAAGGGTGAGGAGTACACCGGCTGTGGAGAACTCGTCACTTGCGTTTGGAAACTTTCGAAGACGGCCGCGCGAACCAAGTCTTCTGGGACGTCGAACCAATAGAGCACGATCGAGTAGTATTGAGTCAGATATGGCCGACAATAATGGTCTCACGAGTGTCGGAAAGATCAATACACCAGCTACGGCATTTGCAGGATTTGGAGGAAGAACCAGACAACCAAGTGTATCTGGGAGGATAACCACTGTGGGTGGAATGGGAGGAGGTACACCAGCACGAATTGGATCAGCTATGAAGATTGGGAATTTCAGACGGAGGGCAAGAGAGCCGAGTTTGCTTGGGACAGCTCAGAAAGAACGACAGCCACGACCGGATTATGACGATGACCAGGATGAGGAGGATGATTTCAACCCAGAAGACGAGTCTACACCTCTAAACTTAACCAAAACGAGAACGATGAGCTCGTCTGGCGCGTCGGGTTCAAATTCACGCAAACGCAAATTGGCAGATGTTCAAATACCACAGTCCCAATCAAGTCCAACTCGACGGTCGCCCGAAGTTAGGCAGGAAGACGAAACTATTCCAGCTACGGCATCTGTAAACGACGACGAGGAGAATGAAGAAGATGAGGAAGACAACGAAGACGAACTCCTTGAGCTAGATGAGGACCATCCAATGCCCTCAATCGAAGCCCGACCCATAACCCCAGAACCCATGAGCGAGACCATGGCACCACCTCTGAGCAGCAGTTCACCCTCTAGTCCAGAGCTCCCAGATCCCGCGAAATTGCCTCTATTCCGTGGACGGCGACCTTTACGAGGCAAAACCCCACCACCCCGAAAACAGGATTCCCCAATATCCTCTCCGCCTTCTCTCACCCATTCACCAAATCGACCATATATCACAGCAGCGAAAACTAAGGCCAAACCCAAACCTAAAAAGGCACCTCCACCACCCGCTACCTACACCACTGCCCAATTACAAGCTCTCCTCCCCAGAAGAAGACGCCAAACAGTCCGCGACCCCTTCGACATCCCCAGTTCAGAAGACGAAATCGACGCCTCAGGCCTAGCTTCAGACGACGACGAACTCTCCCATCTCAATGCCCGCTCACGTCACCAAAGAAGCATTATCTCACGGACGCCCGCACCAGCCCGAAAAGCGGCCAAGGAAAAGGCAGCTCCCAAAGTAAAGGCCAAACGCACATATGGAGCTCGCGCAAATCCAATATCTGATAAGGAGAATGAGAATGAGGAGGCGGATGTGGATGATAGTTTAGGACCGATACCTGATGCGGAGGATAGCCCGGAGAATAGTCAGGAGATGGAGGCGAGGATTGGGAAGGAGTTGAAGAAGGCTGCGAGGAAGTTTCAGGAGGTTGATAAGTGGGAGTTGGAGTTTGAGGATGCTAGTGGTCGGAGTAGTTCGCCGAAGGATGCTAGGTGACGATTGGTCTGGTTATGTTGCTGTGCGGAAGAGTCGTTGAAGGGATAGGGTGGAATTAACGCGCTGTGTGTTTGGAGTACTCGCTTGGGTTTTACTGGATATCTGGGAAGTTGAGTATTGAGCATCAAATTTTTCGTGCATTCAATGAAGGATAGGGTGGGACGAGAAGTATGGCTGGCTCTTTTCGATGTAGCGTTTGAGTAAACTTTACCGCGATGTTTTCTTCGCTCATTACAGCGGTACCATAAATATAGCGTTTGTAATCCGAACTGAAGAGCCAATTGCAATCTAAGTGTGCTTCCAAGAGTTCACGTAGTCGTTGACCAATTTTCTAGCACACGCAAGGTCAGGTTACATTTCTCATATCTATTTCCCTCTTTAGCAATTCTTTCTGACGAAGTTTCGCTACATGTACCCCCAAACACCTCAAAACACCACTTTCCCTTCTTTCCAATTTCACTTTTCCCAGCCCCTCATTTCAAACCCTCACCACCTGAATTTCAACTCCTTCCATCTCCTCGTCGCCCAGAGTTACGAAATCCCTCTAAAGGTCCAAACTAGGAGTAACAGGTCTACTCTCCCTCTCAAAGAAACTAATATTCTCTCTCAAAGCCACATACTCACTATCCGACCACCCAAGTAACCCCTCAATCTCCGAACTTTTCACACCTTTGATCCTCGCTATTTCCACTGCACTGTAATTTACTAATGCTCTTCCGACTTCGATTCCTGTTCCCTCATATAACTTACCGCCGGCTATGGAAGAAGACGAAGTAGGAAGTCTGTCGACGACAACAAGACGAACAGCTTCCTGCTGTGCGAAAGAACCTTCTACATCCACAACCCCGACTGGTAAAAGGCCTGCTTTGTTGGAGAGCGCACGATGAGCACCAGAATCAATGAATATCGTCCCATGAGGAGCGAGACCGTGGAGAAGCCAGAAATAGCGATCCCGGATGGGAGAGGGGGAGGCGATGAAGCGGGTATGCAACGGCGCTTTGACTTCCAAAGAAAGGGAACCAGTCGAACGAGCTAAAGGTTCCTCGAGGATCTCACTTACGGAGGAGATTATTTTTGCTGAGGATGTGGGATTGGGGGAAGAGGGCGAGGAAAGGGATTTCTGGGCTTGACAGTAGGATACTATGTTTGCTATGTTTCCGGGGTTCGAGGAGCGTGTTATTACGGTTGTTACCCCCGCTGAAGTGGCAAGTTTTGCGGCTACGATTTTGGTTTGCATGCCGCCTGTTCCTAGGCTGGAGCCTGCGCTTGATACTGTGTTTTTTGTCAGTATTTTCCTTAAATTTTGAAGGCAAAGGTCGAGGGGAATTACCATCTGCTTGGAGAGCATATAAATCCTCAACTACCTCGATGGGCTTAGCATCAGGATGGGTCCTTGGATTCTTATCATAGAGACAATCAACATCTGTCATCAGAAATAGGTAATCGGCGTGGATCATTGCTGCTGTGAAAGCTGATAGTGTGTCGTTGTCTCCGAATTTGATTTCGGTGACTGCGAGGGTGTCGTTTTCGTTTACGATGGGAATTACGCCCATTTCCAGGAGTTCAGCGAATGTGTTTTGAGCATTGAGATATTGTGTTCTCTGATATTTTTTGAGTAACTGTTTTTGGTTGAGTGAGGGATTGGAGACTTACATCTGCGATATCATTTCGTGTGAGGAGAATTTGAGCAATGGGCTGGCGGAGGTTGCTGAAGAGACTATCCCAGAGACTCATGAGCCGACATTGTCCGATTGCTGCTAAGGCCTAGAGATAATTAGTATATCAATCTCAAAAATTATTTTGTGAGGCTGACCTGGATTCTGGGAAGGTGCTTTGGTCTCTTCTCAATATCCATCCTCCTCAACCCGACACCAATAGCTCCAGACGACACAATAACAACTTTATGTCCATCTTTGTGAAGCTTGACGGCGGTTTCGACAATCAGACTTAGAATTGATAAGAGAGGTTCATGAGTCTTTTCATCCACAATTGAGCTTGTTCCTGTGTTCTTTCGTTGGTGACATGAGATTTTTTCTACAAATTTTTTTACTTACCAAGCTTTATGACTATCGTCAATGGTTTAGGTCCCTTCATTATGAAATTAAGGAAGCGAACTGATTAGAAAAGTCAAGGAAGCAGCTCCAAAATCTTTAGATTTTCTGACGATGACTCTCTCGCCCAATTACAACCGGACCGAAACCGGGGTGATTCTAGCTGCCACCAAAAAGGGCTCACCGCCTGGAATCTCGAAGCAATTGCCAGCGAACCGCGCCCTTCAAAATATTTACAGACCATTTGCGCCTTTCCTTCCTCCACTCGACACTCCCCTCGTATACCATCTAATACAAGCCGCAATGGATTCTAAAACCATCTCCTCCTCGTCGTCGTCCTCCAATCCCCCAAAACCAGACCTCACAAACTCAGGCTACGACCCTAACGCAACCTGGTCCAATATCTTCAACGCCTTCATAGGCCGCATGTCCCCCGCAGGAATGGACGAATACCGCGAAGCAACCTACATAAAAAACGCTCTCCCTGACCAAAAGAACTGCGAAGAATGGCGGGACTGGTGCTTCACCTACAGTCCAACAGTGATCTTCCTGCGTAGGGAAATCGCAAAACTAAACGGGGATATGAACGCTTCAAATGTCATATGTCGACGGTGTCCAGCACGGAGAGACGAGGAAGGGAGGTTACATCAACAAGGGGGTGGGTTTAATCCCGAGGCGGGGATTCTGATATGTTCGAATCAGATGAGGGATAGGAAACATTTGGAGGATACTTTGGCGCATGAGTTGGTGCATGCGTGGGACCAGTTGAGATGGAAGGTTGATTGGGATGATTTGAGGCATGCGGCTTGTTCGGAGGTATGTATTATATTGGGAATAATACAATGGGTGGTGCTAATAGAGAGTAGATTCGAGCCTCGAGTTTAAGCGGAGAGTGTAGATTTACAAGGGAGTTCTTCACAAGAGGACAGCGGACTTTAACACAACAGCATCAAGCCTGCGTCCGGCGGAGAGCAGTAGCCTCAGTCATGGCGAGACCGAACTGCAAAGACGATGTGCAAGCTGTGAAAGTTGTCAACGAAGTCTGGGATTCTTGCTTCGCTGATACCAGGCCTTTTGATGATATTTACAGGTGAACTTTTGAGACAGGTGTACCAACATGTAGAAGACAGTGTACATTATTATGTTTGTACTTGTACTGGCTCTGAATAAGCCATGAAGATCTCCATCTCCCAGAATGCTCTTTATGCATGCACCTTGATTTAAACCTACTAATCCCCCAAAACCTCCCAACGCCAACGCTAATAACATAAACTCGTCATTCATTCATCCGAAGCATGTTTGCCCTTGGATTTGGACTCCATCGACTTGGATTCTCTCATAGTGGCTCGTTCTCCTTTGACGCAATATTTGATAATCCATGGGTGTTCTTGAACACCATCAAGTGATATTCGTTTCTCAGGGTCAAGAACAAGAAGCTATGCCAACGTTAGATAAAAACAGGAAAACCTGAAAAACTTGGTGTACGGTATCTCACCTTCTTGATTAGATCCCTTGCCTCAGCGCTCACAAAACTTGGGACTGTCATTTCTCCTCGTGCAATCTTTCGTTGGGTCATGACGGGCGAATCCTCGAAAGGAGCTTCACCGACTAGGAACTCATATGTAAGGACACCTAGCGACCACAGATCGACCTTATTGGAGTATGTGTTCTTGTCGCGTGTAGGCTTCAACATCTCCGGGGGAAGGTAGTCCAAAGTTCCGCAAAGGGTGTTGCGTCGATTGCTTGGAGCATGGACACTCCATCCGAAATCCGAAAGCTTGACTTCTCCGTGTATGCCTAGAAGAATGTTCTCTGGCTTGATGTCCCGATGCATAATGTGCTTCTTGTGGCAGTACTTGAGCGCAGCTGCCATTTGGGCAACATATTGTGCAGCTTTCCATTCCGGAAACCTATTTTCCCGGCGCAGATGTTTATATAACTCTCCTTTACCGGCAAACTCGAGAATAAGAAAGATTCGTTTACTGTCGTGGAAATGACCAAATAATCGGAGAATGTTTGGGTGCCGGAGGTTGCTCTGAATCTCAATCTCCCTGCGAACCTGTTTTTCTGCATCGCCGTGTTTCAATTCGTTCTTGTGAAGAACCTTGAGTGCGCAAACGAAGTTTGAGCTTCGCTCTCGTACCAAGTAGACTCGCCCAAATTTCCCTTTGCCCAGAGGTCGACCAATTTCGAACATCCCAAGATGGAATTGTTTGGGTGGAGCTGGTTGTTCGTACATTGAGTTTGATTTGCGTTCCATTCTTGTCGATTCTTCGATTTCCTGCCCGTTGCCCGAATCATCCCTCCGCGATCCTCGCCATTGTGCATTCTGGGATGGAACTGTGACGATTGTGCTGGTTGTGTTTTGATTTTGTAGCGCGATCTTCAAGAGGTTGGCTCGACTTGAATTTTGCGACAGCTGTGAGCTGGTCACCGTGGTGGTTGAAGTCATCTGCCCCGAGTTAGCTTGGTCCACCGCAGAGAAGTTGTGTAGATATACCTTGGATTTTTGGTATTTACCATTCTCATTTGATTCGTTCTCGTCGTTCACCGAAAGATGTTCGAACCGTGATTCGAGTACGCGTGTGGCCATTGAGAGGAGAGGTAGAGAATAGAATGGAACTGCGATGCAAATGAAGGTTACTGCAAGACCTGCTGAGCTGCTGGTTAGTAAAGTGGTTGTTGGTTGAGTGTCGAAGTCTAGTTTCAAGGAAAGTCTTGTGAGTTCTGTGTGGATGTTTTGGAAGGGGCGTTTCTTGCCCGACCGACGGTTGGGGAGACAACCAATTTGCAGGGGTACGTCCGATACTCAGAGCCGCATCATCGTGAGCTTCAAACTGTACAAACCAATACCACAACCTCTCAACGGCCTCCAAGCTTCATCTTTCACTCAGAAACTCCTTCTTTGGCTTCTGGTCCAAAGCGTACATACTGATTCTCCGATAATGTCGTTCAACGGCCCCATCGAGGAGCCCTTCCCCGTTCCCGGGAAGGTCGACAAATTCACGGTTTCGCACAAGCAAAAAGGCTTCAAGATCAGTACAAGAAAGCTTCCTATATCGAAATCTGACGAAATCGACGAGATGAACGAGAAGCTTGGGATTCCGGTTCCTGAGATGATATTTGGGGACAATATGGTTGCAATTGAACACATCGCAAGTGGATGGCGGCTAGAGTTCAATGCTTTTGATGCTCTTGACCGAGTGGACAAGACGGACAAGAATATGCTAAAGGTGGCATACTCAAAAGAATGGTCGAGCAGCAGGTCAGCAGTCCGGCTTCCGTGCTGAGAAGGTACTGATGGTTTGTAGAGAAAAAACCCACGAAGGCATCAAAGAGGTCGTCAAGCCGTTTGACTGGTCTTACACAACCGATTACAAGGGCACAACGAAGGGGAAGGAATTTGAGTTGCAGAAGGACAATGCGGAGCCAATACCAATCGAACTCCTCAAGAGACCAGATCCTATCCTCTTCTTCGAAGAAGTGGTCCTCTACGAAAGCGAGCTCGACGACAACGGCATATCTCTATACTCCTGCAAACTGCGCGTCATGCCGGATCGCATGCTACTGTTATGCCGGCTCTTCATGAGGCTCGATAATGTTCTTGTTAGAATTCGCGATACCAGAATCTACGTTGATTTCAACATGGGCAAGGTTATCAGAGACTACACTGAGCGCGAAGAGTCATTTGACAAGGTTCAACAGGTAGGCGCAACTGCTCCACCTCTCAAAATGGAATCTCGGGCTTTTTTTCATGTGTAAAGTTGTGTAGTTCTTGCTAACATCAATGCTCCAGAATTTACTCGCCTCCGGCAAGCTACCCAACGATTTAACAATCGCACTCCGAGATCCCAACCAAATTGCACATCTGATACCGGAAGTCTCACATACTTTGGAGAGCTTATCAATCGTCTGAGAAATATTTGTTCTGCATAGCCATGGAGTTCGGTGTGGGGGATCTTGCCATTTGTAGCCAAACTGCGGGTAGTCGACTCGGAACAAACAGGGCATCAGTAAGGCTGACGCCGGTATTGTAGGTAGGGCACTTGCAACCGAAATATTTTACCATCCATGACTCAAAATATAAGCCAAGTTTGGGGTGAGAGTTCTCGAGAAGATCATAGATACATTGCCAGAAAGCGCCAAACCATGACAACCAAGTACGTATTTCCTGTTCCCCTCACTCAACCCTGTTCATACTCGTCCTGCACCCCATCCCAGCTTCATAGTCTCTTGCTTATGTCTTGTGGGTATGGGGGTTGGTCGTCGCAAAAGCAGGCTTTCAAGTAATCTCCGATACTTGATTTGGAGTCACGTTATTCGATGATAGACTGACACATCGCGGCAGATCCCCACTGAATGCTGGAAGCGCCTTCATTCTTCTGGTACTGTGCAGCGGAGTCCTCAATAGAACCTTGACTATTGGTACTGTGTACGGATCCTGGACAATGCCATGGAGCGATGTAATAACGGCTTGCAGGTCCTCGAATGTCCTGTCTTTGTCGAAACATGAGATGGAGTCCATGATACAGAAGATTTTCGTCTCTGGAGAAAACTGCGAGATGAGCGAGACGAGGGTGTTGCAGAGAATTGTCAAATCGTACTCCCCGAGGGCTTCCAGGTAATCTCGATCTTTGACGAAGTCCAGACCTAGGGTACCTAGATTGACAAGCTCCGTGAAGAGTTGCATGATAATGGAGCGAACCAGTCCATTTTGCCCATAACAGGGATCTTGAGGAACGAGGTGTAGCCCACAGAAGAAGTAGATTACGACCTGTGTATCCTGGTTGGGCTGGATTTCCTGGCTAGGTTGGATTTTGAGCAAGAAGGTGACCAAGGTTGCGCAGAATAGAGAGGTTGCGGATACTCTTTCCAGTCCGGAAGCCCTGATATTTGCGTCAACAAAGATGAGGTCAGATTGGCAACTCTTCATCCATTTCAGAAACCTGTTGTGTCGGATCAAAGATAGTGCGTTGGTTGAGCACCCTTTCCAAATCTCATCAGGCTGTTGAATGCTGCTTCCCGCGTTGGACGGCCCAATTAATTCCGAGGGTCCTTGGCTGTTCAAGAATTTGGCGAAATTGCTCTGCGCTCAATCTCACGGCCGCTGAATCCTCGTTGATTTGGTGGTGTTCTCCTTCGATATTTTCAGTTCAAGCACTCATTTCTACTATTTTATATTGTTAGCGAGTCCTTAATCTTGTTGCAAATCTGCTTCGGTGAACTTACTGTCGAGGTTGCCGATAATCGGGAAGCCTTTGTCACTTGGTGCTTGGTGGCAGAGTCTCAGTGTATTCGGTTTGATTTTTGTATTTTGTGACATAGGAACAAGAGAGGTTTCGAGCTAGTAATACTTTTTCTGGAGGGGAGGTGGGGAGGGGGCTTGTGAATCAAGAGCGGGGTCGATTGTGTCATTCTCATTCCAAGATGGATAGAGAATGATGATTCACAATAGAATGCTGAGCGAGATAGCATCCAGAGCGTTTCCCTGTTCCTGAACAACGACCTATCCTGATATCGAAATAGTTCAAAGAGCGCAGAGACTGCGATCGTTGTATCTCAATGACATCAAGAATAACACCCCCGGATGCCATATATACTGTGCTCCTAGCTACTTATTTTTAATAAAAGTATATCGATATACAAAGTCCCAGAACTTTCAAATTATACCCTAGCTTAATATAACGAGATCTTTTGGCTTATCGTAAAATTTAGCCTAGTGTTTTAGGTTTCCCCGCCTAATCTGTTATCCTATCCTGCCTTAACGATCCTTCGCCTTCCTACCTCTATTTTGAGGCTATCCCGCCTAATCCTATTCTAATATATTACTTCTCCTAGCTACTCTGATCTATTCTAAAATTTGTTCTACCTATCCTTTCCTATCCGAGGTATCGGGGTAGCCTTTCCTAGCCTATAGAGAAGGCTAGGCAGAGTATATACTAGCCTTAAATATATTATTTATAGTATTATTAGTAGATTTAGTAGAAGTGATGCTATCTAACTCGTAGTAGACACGGAAACTAGTACTATTTCTTATACTTAGCTTAGTAAGCTAATAATACTAAAACACGTACTTTTATATTTATTTATATATAAATTTATATATATTCTAATATCCTATTATTTAACTATCTATATCTATATAGTCTTATAGTCTTTGTCTTTAGCTATAATAGTAAGGAATATATATAAAAGGGTCTAAAAAAGAGAGTGTTTCCAAGTTCGGCTAAACCTCGGGCTAAGCTAAGTATAAGAAATAGTGCTAGTTTCCGTGTCTACCGCGAGCCTAAGAAAAGCATATAATATTAGTCTCTAATCAATACCTAAAAACAGGGGTTTTACTATAGTAAATCAAGTACCTAGTAGAGCACTTAATTTAGTACCATTTAAAAGGACTTAGAAGGTAAGTAGTAGGATAAAGAGAATTAGGTTATTATTAATCTACTAGGATAATATATAATTTAGGTATAATATCTCGTCTTTTAGCAGCTTTAATAATATTATTATTTTTAATACTTCTTAAATTAGTCTATAATATTAGTACTTTTTATTACTTTTTACTTATTTTAATACTTTTTACTTATATACTTCCTATTCTATTCTATTCTCTCTAGTATCTCTCCTTACCTAGCCCTATCTTTTAGTCTTCCTTACCTCTCTTATCTGAATTTAGTATCTCTTCTATCTAATTCAGCCTAGCCGATAAGTGAAATTAGCCTATCCTCTCTGGAGTGCTAGGCTAACTAAGGCGGGGAAAGCTAAAACACTGATTTAGCCGATTTTGGCCGATTTTATATATATTTTCGCGAAAATCACCCTAGTAGAGCTTCCTAGTTACACCAAAAAGTCGGACTCAATTGAATCGCAAATCGCAAATCACAAAATTCAAGTGTTTAGTTAACTAAGCCTCTAAGCTTATTCCGTCCCTTTGGAAAAAAAGAAGAGGTATATAATACTTCTTACTCTCTCTCGTTATTCCTTCTCTTCTTTTATATATTATATATAAGTAGGTGTATAGAGGAGAGAGAGAGAGAGAGAGAGAGAGAGAGAGAGAGAGAGAGAGAGAGAGAACGAGGCTAGTAAGTAAATCTTTTAGTAGAAAGTTTTTCCTAGCGTAGATAAGAGGAGTTTAGGAAGGTAGTAAACAATCCCTCCTCTCTCTCTCTCTCTCTCTCTCTCCTTCTCTTCCCCTCGCTATTATTTTTCTTGAAATAATAGTAAGAAAGCGATATAACAGTTAAGTGACAGTAAGAAGGCGACAGTATTAGCAAGAAGGCGATAGGTAGTAAGAGAGCGATATTATACTATATAGGTGATACTTATTATCTTATAGATAAGGCTAAAGGCTCTTTAGTCTTAATCTAGAGGGAAAGAGGAGAATGAGAGTAAGAGAGTTTATTTTATACTTATAGAAAGTGATATTTTGAGTTTCTATTTGCGATTTAGTTAATCTGACTTTTTAGTATATTTGGAATACTATACCGAGACGACTTTTTAAATAACTATATAACAACGATATTTTAATTAATTACAATATTTTAGAAGCTAAATGAAAGATAACTCTCGAATCAACTGTTGCATTATATAAAGTTTTTAGAAAAAAGGTAAAGAGGAGACTCTATATGTAGGTCTATGAGATGGGTTTTGGGGTAAAACGGCCGGTGGGCGGAAACTTATCAAGTGTACACGGGAACATCTCTCGAAGGGCAGACTCAGGGCCTCATACAGTTTGAACGTAAGCCCCGAAAAAACGCAAACGAATGAGAAAGACAAATTTGGTAACTACATGAGCTTTTCACAAAGATCAAAGGCGATGACCTAGTTCTCTCACCGCGACGCATACTTGCATATGCCCTACAGAAACACACTTTTGTCATAGTTTACCTTCACGCCTTAGTAACCGTACCTAGCCCACAAAATATGTTTAGAGACCTGGAAATCGAGAGGAATCACATGCCCACGGTTAAGCACTCGGTAAAAACACGCTTTCAAAAGCAAATCGTCCAGAAACAGAAGCAATATATCGAACTTCACCAGGACTTAATTCGGGGCCGGGCTTAGCTATTCTCCTCCATGGTATTCCTAGAGTAGGCAAGACGGCCACTGCTGAGGCAGTTTCTCAAGTCCGCAAGAAGCCCCTTTTTGCCATTTTCTGATGATGTCGGCATTGAGCTGAAGTATGTCGAGGGATATTTTCGTGATATATTCCGCCTAGGTCATTAGTTAGACTGTGTGTTGCTATTCGATGAAGAAGGTACCTTCCCGTCTCAGAGGGAGGCGAATTATTTGAAACGTAACGCTCTAGTATTAGGTAAATCCGTCCCTCCTTCAATTCAGCTCTCTATCTACTTTCCATCGAGTGGGCAAAACGTCATTGTGCCTCGAGTGGGCAGAGTGATTGCTGTATTCTTTGCGGTCGCTCCTTCTTCTTTACTTAATACACCCGGTTTGTACTACCTGCAAATTTCTCAGTTTCACACACGCCTCGCTTTACCACAGGGACTTCACTCTATCACAAATACTTCATTGCCTATCCAAAATGGCCGAACGGGCTCAGTTACTCCAACAAGCTGAGAGCATCCAAAATAATCCCTCCCATGACAATGAATTAGAATTGCAGGATATATCGTTGAGAGCAACCAGACAGAATCAGCCTTCTTCATCGCAGAGTTATTCTCTACTACAGAGAAACGATGAAGCGGATTTACCTTGCAGGCAAGTTTATATCACAGAATCATGGTTTATGAGCAAGCGAGATGCCAATGCAATGGTCCGGTGCTAACTACCAACTCATAGGAACTTGCAAGGTTCGTCGCGGCAGCCTGAATCTACAATCGAGCGCATGAAGTCAGGAATACGAAACTTATTCCAACAGTCGGCACGAATCATCCTTCGATCGGGTAAAGCTGCATCCCACATCTCATATGAAGAGGCACCTCAAGGGTTGGTTGGGTCGAGGAAGTACAGTGGCTGGAGAGGTGGTGTTTTATTCGCAGCAATTAGTGCAGGGACTGTGTTCTTTCTAAACTCCATATTCACAGTCTTTGCTCTGAATATATCGAAGAGTGGAACTCGGATTGGAACTATAAAGACAGGAAATTGTGACATGGTAGGAAATATCAATACATGGATCCATATCATCATTAACCTTTTGGGTACTGTGGGTGCACATTTCTTCCATTTAACTCTTCTGGATCCTCTTCCTCAGTCCGCCTTGTGATTTTAGAACTCTTCATTGCTGACTGACATCTCAAGGTCCTTTTAGGAGCTAGTAATTATACTATGCAGTGCATTAGCTCCCCAACGAGGGCTCAAATAGACGTTGCTCACGAAAAAGGGCACTATTGCGACATCGGGATACCTAGTATACGGAATCTAAGTGGCTGGCGGAAGAAGAGCCTCTTCATCGCATTGGCTATTTCAACTTTACCTCTGCAATTTTTGTAAGTCAATTTCTCTTTCTCGGCTACATGTCTGACAAATGTCTTTATGTAGTTGGAACTCTGCTGTGTTCACTTTGACACAGAGGTTAGACTACAACATTGTAGTTGTCACGACCAGTTTCATGACAAATACGACAGCAAACTGCCAGAAATTGTATCAGCTGGAGAACCACGATGACAGTAGGTATTACGGTAAATATCTGGAGATGTTTGTTGCTGTAAAATGTCATGAGGCTACTACCTTGAGAAGCAAAGCGAACGTGGGCAAGTTGACTCGTTTGAGTAACGACGAATGTATAAATACATACGGAGGATATCGACCGAACTTTTCGACTTGGGGCGACGTGCTTCTTGTTGCGAAGCCAGAAGTGATATCGAATTACACTCTACTACTAGGCTTCGGTCGCGAGAACTATGTTTCCAACTACACCGGGAAGGATTGGGTTTGCGGTCCCGGATATCTCCTTTCCAATAATTACAAATGCGATTTCAAAGATATTGCAGCAAACTCGAATAACTGGAAACTGGGCCCAATTTTCAAAGATAACGATGATCAGTTCCATAAACATCCTATAACAGAATGGCCTATCGACTACTGTTTGGCAGAGAAAACTGAATTACGGGCGCGGTGCGAGCTGCAATACAGTTTCATAATCATGTTATTTGTGGTAGGAGCGAATAGTGTCAAATTCATATGTATGATTGTTGTGCTCATGACTCAGAGAGAGCCGGTGTTGGCGACTGTTGGGGACTGTGTTGCGTCTTTCCTAGAACGGCCAGATGACCTTACAGCCCAGGCATGTCTCATGAATAGGACGGAGGTTAGAAAACACAGAAAAATGCATTTGAGGTTGGAAGCCGCCTCACACAGGCAAGAAGCACCAATTTACAGCATTACAAGGCGATGGCGGCATCCAAAATTAGCGCTACGGTGGTGGCATGGCCCAAGTTGTGGAAGGCTGATCACCACATTGTTTCTGTAGACCTTCGATTCTTGTCCTGAAACTCGAACGCTCGCTAATGAGATTGTAGTTGTACTATTGCCATCACCATCTCTATTGCATTGCTCAGAGAGGCGTACGAAACCACCGTGAGCAACATTAACTCTGAATTTTTTATAGAACCTTTCCAAATGGGCTTCGGGACTTATAACTCTTACGCCACAATTAGCGGATTGGGAAGTCTTGGGGTCGGCAAGCACGACGATATTTTCGAATCAAGCAGTGCCCTAATAAAATGTGTTACTTTAGCGAACTTACCACAAGTCATAGTAAGCAGTGTATCTTTTTTGCCCCATTTAGTTTATGCTTCTCAAATTCAGGCAGCCAGCCAGTTTGACAGGTCTCTGCTTCCAAATGTAATGGAGAAAAAACATGCCCGCAGCTAACTTGTTGGTAGATCTCATGTTTGTACTTCGCTTACAACACGGTATACACCTCGATGGTATCGGCCGATGAGTGGAGCCGGTTTACCTATCAAAAAAAGGCCCTTCGGACATCTATGCCTAAAGGAGAGCAACGTTCTACATACTGGCTTAGTCTGCCCTGGACATATGCCCTCCCTATTTCTGCAGCAATTGCTACACTACATTGGCTTATTTCGCAGACCATTTTCATCGCACGCGAAAAACTCCTCTATGCAGACGGATCTCCGCGTCCAGAGTCATATATGGTGGTCGCATACTCCCCATTGGCATTCCTTACCACAATCATCTTCGGATCTCTCATGGTTCTAGCTATGGGAGTCATCGGATTCAAGAAGTTAAAGCCTTGTGTGTTAGTGGGAAATAACAGTCTAGCTATTGCAGCAGCTTGCCACCCACCGGATAACGATGAAGAAGCTGCCTACAGAAAGGTTGGTTGGGGGGCTGTTCGCCATGAGGAGAATGGCGTACCAGGACATTGTACCTTCACGAGCCAGGAAGTGGAGTTGCCGAGAGAAGGAGACTGGTATTTGTGAAGATGGTATGCGTCAGCGGAGGAGATATAAAGAGATGTTTTCTGTTTGCGATTGCGTGGTGTGGTGGTATATATATTTTTTGGGGGCATCTCTCGCTAAGGCCCCCCGATTAAATTTCGTCTCTAAGATAATGTGACGTGGGTTTCTTGGATTGTTCATTTTTTTTCCGCAGCAATATGAGCAGCGATTGAAGTATGCTATATGATGGTCATGTTTACGATGAGATAGTTCCTCAAACTACGATGCAATAGATTATTAAATCGAATTTCACAAACATTCCATCTGTCTGAAACTCCGACCTTAAACAACTTTTCACGAGTATTATAGAAGGAATGGTATGGTAGATTGGTACGCCGACCAATGGCCCGAAGCCTTATATTGTTTTTGCTGTGAAATATGAATCTATTCCATTGTACAAATAACATGGTATCTCCCTCAAAGGTTCCATGACAAATTTTCGAAGCCCAGACGCCACCACACCTGCCATTGAGACCCTATAACACCTAACCGCACAACCTATCTGAGTGTTAGACACGAGGGAAGGGATACAAGTACAGGAATTGTCAGATGCTTACCTTGAGAAATATCATTTTTTGATTTGCGTTCCACACAACCTGAAAGTTGCTCTCAAAGCAAACTTATCTTCCTTTCAAAACTCACTTCCCAAGGATCCAGCGCGACGACGAGTCAAATCCCGAGCAAAGACTTTCTTGAATTCGCCTGTAAGAAGGTGTTCAACTTTGTACAACAATCCCATTCTAGTCTCCGCAAAGCTAACGACCTTCACGGCTTGCTCCAATCCAGTTGATGGCTCGCGGTACCAAACATTTTTTCCAAGGGTGAAGTTTCCCTGACGCTCAGTGGTCAGCCTTTGTTGAATGAAGAAGTGAAAGTTCATGAAACACCTGAACTGGCGCGTTCAAGGAGGAGTTGGTGAAAGGGAGTGGTTGGCGAAGGTGAATCTTACATTTGTTTCCTCCTCGTCGGAACTCTCGTCAGAATCCCAAAAGTGTTTAAGATCCATACCCAATCCACCCTGTTCACTGGCACCCTTTTGAGTTGCAGGGGCGTTTGCTGTAAAGCTGTTTGTTGGGGCGCTGTTGTTGAGTCCGATCTTAGGCATTGGGGGTACAGCGGCAACATGTCCTGGGTCGCTTGCACTCTTTCCATGCATGCTTGTTGAGCTCTTCTTCTTGAATGGGGACTTCAGAGCCTTCCATCCCTTCTTTACCCGTGATGGTGTCTTGATCTCAGCTGACATGTTTGCCATGGGTGCGGGTGATTTTTGAAGATGAGGTGTGCGTGGTTGAACCGAAAGTAGTGAGTGCTTTGGTCTTGGTGGCCAAGCTTGAGTTCTGGCAAGATATGATGGGCGCAGGCTTCTTGGATGTTATCGATCTCCCCAGAGGGTGGAGGGTGGAGGGTGGGTGGAATGGTATGGTTGGTGTCGTGGTCAAGATTTGGACAGAGACTTGAGGTGTTGCTTTGTTGCGGGGAAAGAGAGCGCGTTTACAGAATCTCGCGCTAATTTTTGCAATATTGGATCGGCGCTTAGATCGGAAACTAAGAGCGAAAGTGAGGGGGCTGGTAAAAGGGCAGTCGTGATTGGGTCGCTTAAATTTGAAAGAGTGAATGTTGGCTTTGCTAGTCGAAGGAGGAAAGACTTAGCGACCATCACCTCAGGTATACATGGTCAGGCTTAATTCACTGTGTATGTATTTGTGAAAGCTGAAGTTTTGATTAGCTTCCAATCTATGTGATCATTAGAAGTCATTGATAGGCTAGAACCACATGATGCACTTTTTCGGCTTCACCTTTGACCAAAATCACTTTACATCGTAATCTCCCATTATGAGATAGAACAAGCCATGAATTCAAGTGAATGTTTCAATTATCACTTGAACGAGACCCTCAATTTAGTGATCAGTTGGGGACTCTCTTGGAACATCTAAGAGAGTTTTATCTAATCACTAATAAGTGAAGTCTTTATCGGAAGAAAAAAGACTGGGGAAAGGTGAAGGTGAAGGGTAAACTCAGAGTCTGAGAGGAGATTGAGTTTTTCAGTGTCATTATGGAGTCTCTTAAGTTCCTTACAAAGTGAGACCACACAATGACTTAGTTTCTGAGCAAGAAAGAAAGATGACGTCCAGAGGGAACCACGTAAGTTTAAAAAATAAAGGGCCAATTGATTGTCCAATTGGTGCGTTTTTGAAGATGTTTAGGCTAAAGTGAGTTACCCCATATGCCCACGGCTAACCATATCCATGAATCAAACTTTGCAACCAGGATGCGGGGACAATGCTAAATCTTCAGAAATTACAGAAAATCCAACTAATTTCAGGCACTGGCTAAATGTAAGTCTACTTAATTATGGAGCGAGGGGCAGATCTCCTCGTGGGAACGAACTCCACACGAGCTTCAGCACTAGCTGGAATCCTAAGAAATGAATTGTATAAAACCCTCAAAATCCCACTATTGTATGAATAAACCTTCAAAACTTGCTCACTCAACCATCAAAATGTTTTCCCTCACCTCCCCTCTCCTTCTCCTCATTTCCACAATGGCAACCTCCCTCGCCTTTGCGCAAAATTCAACTTACAATAACCCGGTCCTCCCCGGCTGGCACTCTGACCCCTCCTGCATCAACGTAAATAACACATTCTTCTGCGTAACCTCAACATTCATCTCATTCCCAGGTCTTCCCGTCTACGCCTCAAAAGACCTCCTCAACTGGAAGCACGTCTCCCACGTTTGGAATCGGGAATCCCAGCTCCCCGGTGTAAGTCAGAGAACGTCAGGCCAACAAGATGGAATGTTCGCACCCACGATCCGCTATCACGATGGAGAGTTTTTCGTAATATGTGAATATCTCGGCATAGAAGGTGGAATCATTGGTGTTCTTTTTAGGACGAAAGATCCTTTTAGTGATGCAGCATGGAGCGATCCTGTTACGTTTCACACGAATAACATTGATCCGGATTTGTTTTGGGATGATGATGGGAAGGTGTATGTCGCAACCCAAGGTATCATAATTCAGGAGCTCAATCTCGAGACTGGGGAGCTAAGTCACCCACCGATCACTTTGTGGAATGGGACTGGTGGAGTATGGCCAGAAGGTCCTCATATTCACAAGAAAGATGGATTTTATTATCTCCTCATTGCCGAAGGAGGGACCGCTACGGATCATTCGATTACCATCGCGAGAGCTCTAAAGATCACCGGTCCTTATACCGCGTATGAAAAGAATCCCATTTTGACGAATCGTGGTACGAAGGAATATTTCCAGACGGTTGGGCATGGGGATTTCTTTCAGGACGCTCAGGGGAATTGGTGGGGAATGTGTTTAGCAACACGATCAGGACCGGAATTTGAGGTTTATCCTATGGGCCGTGAGGCAGTTCTATTTCCAGTAACTTGGAATGAAGGCGAATGGCCTATCCTCGAGCCAGTTCGAGGCACTATGACTGGATGGTCGTTGCCGCCAACCAATCGTGAACTCCCTGGAGACGGACCTTTCAACTCAGATCCTGATGAATACGATTTCCCAGAGGGTTCAGCAATTCCTCGGAATCTTGTCTATTGGCGCGTACCAGGAAAGGATGCATTTTCCGTGACATCCCAGGGATTGAGCGTCGTACCAAGTCGCAATAACCTGACAGGAACCCCATTTTCGACATCAACTCCTGAACTCACTGGGCAGCTTGGATTGTCGTTTATTGGTCGCCGTCAAACTGATACGCTGTTCACTTTCAATGTTGACCTCTCTTTCGATCCCCAGGAAGTCGGCCAGGAGGCTGGCGTTACCGTTTTCCTGACTCAAGTAAATCATATCGATCTCGGGTTGGTGCTTCTCAAAAGTAATTCAACGGAAGCGCCTAGACTTTCTCTTCGTTTCCGCGCAGAAGGAACCGGCACCATTCCAGCACCCGTCACCATTCCATTATCAAAAGGTTGGGCAAGCTCTCCCATTAGATTGCAGGTCGAAACGAGCAATACAACTCACTATGCGCTTTCGGCAATGCCTGTAGGAAACCCAGGAGCTAAGCGGATAATTGGTACGGCGTCTGCTGCACTCGTGAGCGGTGGGGAGGGTTCATTTGTTGGAAGTTTGATAGGGGTCTACGCCACGTGTAATGGAGCTGGAAACAGTGGTCAGTTAGATTGTCCATCTGGTGGTATCGCACACTTCAACCGCTGGCGATACCAGGGGATAGCACAGTATGTTTCCGCAACTGAGAGCATCCCCAGCCCAGGACAAAAATAGTACGTTGGAGACGCATACGATATTTTTCAATCGCAGACTTCTTTTATGAATTGGTGGAGCTCTAGATCTAAGAATGAGGTTAGCAAAAGCATACTAGTACGAGGAATTACTCAAAATGTCACCATGGTAATAAGAAAGTCTTCCTCGAATATCAACAGTAAAGCTTACAGTTCTTGGGTATGCCACCTGGAAGAAAGTTGGTATTGCGCTGCGTACACCTACTTTGTTTTCCTTGTGCGAAATGGTCTAGGACAATGAAGTTTATTCTCTGAGAACGTTTAGAAGATCTAAGAAGTCGATTTCCCAATTCTTCTAAAAGTTCACGGAGAAGGAATCTCAATTGTCCTCAGAACGGAGAGCAAAGCTTGGGATTCTTACATGCAAGCGTAACCCATTCCCGGATATACCCCCTCTCAACAAAATGCCACGAATCATCCACACAACTGCCGTCCCCTTCCAACATAGCACACCAGGCTCAAAACTCCTTCATTCGCTACCCCTTACGATCCACACAAATGCAACTCCCCACCCCAAGCCCCTCAAGATTCACACTAAGAAAAACCACTAAAACAGCAGCATAAGCAGCAGTGGCACCAAAACAGTATCCCTCTTCGCATTCGTCAACAACCCCACACAAGCAGCGAAATGTACAGTCCATCCGCACACCATTCCAAGTAACGCCTTCTCATCTTTCACAGTATACAAGGAAACGATCGCACCAAAAAGAAGCACAGCTGCTAACAGCGTAGATAAAATCGCGACAAAACGAGAGAGGTTGTGCTGGGAGATATATGCTTGTCCATTCTTAATTTGGGAGGAATTGAAAATTTTTCCAAAGTTGAGGGCCGCGTGCTTGACTTCCATTCTCGGTAGTGAAGAACCAGTTTTGCGTCGCTGCTATTGTGGAATCAATAGGCGGGGACTGTTCAAAAGAACCTGGTGAGCGACGAGAGCCCGATGGTGTCTTTCCACCGTTTTGCGAATCCTCATGGTCAATTTCATCCGGTCTCGTTCTCTTTTCCTTCCCTCTTTGGCTCTTTTGGCAAACTACGTCTAGTCTCTTTGACACTCAATCGAAATGTCATCTTTATCAGCGTTTTCCAGTTCATCGTACGAGTCTTGCAGCTCTTCCAGTTCCGCGATCTCGGCCTCGTAATATATCAGGTTTTGAGCAGATAGCTTGACGAATCTGAGAGAGAGAGAGAGACGTCAGACGCCATCTTAGAGGCGACAGCTGAGAACCCTTTTCCACCTGGGGAAATATTTGGGAAGTTAGGAACCGACCCACGCTTAATATCATTTCGAGTGTCTATCCCACATTCTTTGAGTTGCCAACAATGCGTTTCGAAAAGAAAGTATAACAGCATGCATGGTGTCGGCCGGGTCGAGTGAGCTAGTTTGATATGGTTATTGATCCGGTGCCTGTGGTGTGTCTGATTGGATTTGTTCTCGCATGATGCAGAGGTGAGAAATGAGGCTGCAGTTAACCTTGCTGTCTGCCCATCATCTCTTTTTGCATTTCTGCTCTCACCGCGTATCTTTCTATTATTCAGACAAAAGAATACGAACAGGCTCAATCAATCTCCAAGAATCGCAAACAACGTTCCCCTTGGACCACCATAATGCCCCACTAGGATACAGCAAAAGCGATGGACTTGCCTCGAGCTAGAAGGGATTCTAACTTCCCTCCGGAACCACATTTTTGTATGATTTTACCATACCCCTTTCTGTCGCACGCTAACATTTGTTGAGGGGAGGGGAGTTGGGGACCTGGAGAGCAAAGAACGTACCAGCAGATGCGATTTATCCGACAAGATATATTGAAACTACGGTCGCGAATTGTGTCGCGCCCCTGATTGTTGGCTTTGGATTCCTCCAGAAGGCACGCCTCCTAACGAAGAAGAGACACTTATTAGTGGACTCCCCTCTTGGGTTCATGCGGGTTCATGCGCAACATACCAAAATTAATATACATGGGGGCTCAAGCAACATTGGATCTTGTTGCAGATGGCCGCAAACTCACTGGATGCGCAGATACCGGATCCGACCTCAATTTGATATCTCTTGAATGTGCAGTGAAACGGTGCTTTGGAATTGATCGTGGACTAAGCTGCCAGTCCTGGTTGATGCTTCCCGACGAGAGCGAAACGATGACGGCGGGGACAGTCAATATAAAATCCCTCCAGATAAGTGGTGTTGATGGAGTACTAGAGACTTCGATGGTGTTTCTTGTTTTACTAGGTTTGCCGGTTGACATTATTCTTGGTGAAAGATTTTTGGAGGAAACTGATGCTTTCAACAAATTCTGCAGTCTTGAGACTATCGACTTCAAGATCTTCATCAATCTCGGTCCAGTACAAGCTGCCATTGTCAAGTTGTTCAAGCCTAAAGCAGACGCAATGGGTCAGTAGGAGCACGACAGTCTGGTTGAGGTAGAACATTACCCGCGGAATAAGGCGCGGCGAGAAATCTCGAAGATGAAAGACCCAGCGCGCGTTTCATCAGCCCAGTTGAGCGAATCCAGAAGAGTGGGAAGGTTCGATGTAGTACATAGAAGCTGTCGCTATTGTGCTCATCCACCGTCAAGCTGAATACAATATAAAGCTTGTAGGCAAGCGTGGGGATCATTGACTGGGGCACTTTATTTGCAGCAGGTAGCCTACCAATAGCCACAAATACTCTGAAAAGAGAACTCTATTTGCAGGTAACCTACCAATAGCCAATTCTCAGAGCGATAATACCTGTTTTTTTAGTCAGGCTATGAAAAAAAAAGGAGTGTGATGGCCCCTGAATCCATTCCCCAAAAATCGGCAAAAACTTCGGACCGGGCATTTTATAGACGACGAAGGACATAGTGAAATGGCCCCGTGAAGCAACAACTTTGTAACTCCCGCTGAACCTCTCAATTGATTCGTTTCGAGTGATAGAGAACCCAGACTGGACCCGACGTCGCTTCTTCCCTCGTATATACAAGTACGCACCTTAGTTCGAATCCACCATTACTGCGAGAAGGAAAGTACGACTCTGAGCGCACCCAGAGCATAAAGCGCCCTCCCAATATTTCTCTTGTCGTCGAGAACGTATCGTGGAGGGCTGCTTTGGTTTGGTTTGGCACCACCATTGGGGTCGAGGGGCGCTTGCATAAAGGACCAGGTCGATAGCATTCGCTGAACTGACTTCCTAGTATGATATAATAACCGTCCTAGATTTCCTGGTGAGATTACTGAGTTTGTCGTGGAGGCTGCCGAAGGTGGAAGGTTGTCGTAGAATGATCTCAGCAAAGGAGATCTAGCCCAGGGTATCTGCACAATCCACTTTACGCGTCCTCACGATGGACAAAAAAAGTGGCGGGACCGTCACCTTAGGATTTAGGATAAGATTCCACAACAGCGCTATATTTAAACCCTCTAAAAATCAGCGTCAGTATTAAACAATTAATTCGGCTTCTATCTGTATTTTTGGTATGTTTTTACGACCCTGTTGTGTGAAGCTGTACTTATCTTAAATTGGTGCCTCGTTCTTTGGGGTCAGCATGGGCCCGTCACTTTTTCTGTCCAGCGCAAGCGCGTCGCGTCTCCAAATACTTTCTCCCCATTGAAGCAACACCACCACCTCCAACGCGCCTCTCAACTCCACTGGTGCTCAACTCCTCTCAACCCCCAGCATCGAATCATTTCGCAATGGCAGCATTCTTTGATCTCAAAGCCCGCAAGGAGGCAGCAGCGAATGGCACATCCACGAAAGTTGCACCCACGAAAGAAACAAACCGACTTCAACCCTGGGTTGAGAAATAGTACACCATCGCCTGCACCCCCTCTGGAGCTGGCACAACATACTTACATATATCCAGTCGTCCCAAAAACCTCAGCGATGTCACAGCCCAAGACCACACCATCACAGTCCTCCAGCGAACACTTCAATCCTCCAATGTCAGTTTCTCTACCTCTCCCGGAAAGACAACAACTAATACCATCACAGCTCCCACACATGCTCTTCTACGGGCCACCAGGCACAGGAAAAACCTCCACCGTCCTCGCCCTCGCCAAAGAACTCTACGGCCCCGAACTCATCAAATCCCGCGTCCTCGAACTAAACGCCTCCGACGAGCGCGGAATCTCCATCGTCCGCGAGAAAGTCAAAGACTTCGCACGAATGCAACTCACCCAACCCTCTGCCGCATATCGAAACCTCTACCCTTGTCCGCCATACAAGATTATCATATTGGATGAGGCGGACAGTATGACGCAAGATGCGCAGAGTGCCCTGAGAAGAACGATGGAGACGTATAGCAAGATTACGCGATTCTGTTTGATTTGCAATTATGTGACGAGGATTATTGATCCGCTAGCTAGCAGGTGTAGTAAGTTCCGATTTAAGAGCTTGGATCAGGGAAATGCGGCGAAGAGGGTGGAGGAGATTGCTGCAAAGGAGGGGGTGGAGCTTGAAGATGGGGCGGTGGATACGCTGATTCGATGCAGTGAAGGGGATTTGCGGAAAGCGATTACCTTTCTGCAGAGTGCGGCGAGATTGGTGGGTGCTGTGGGTGTGGCGGAGAAGGACGAGGATGAGATGGATGTTGATGACGAGGAGAAGATTGTGACGGTGAAGAGCATTGAGGATATTGCTGGTGTGATTCCGGACGAGACAATTGATGAATTGGTGCTGGCTATGCAGCCAAAGTCAAAGGGGATTGTCTATGACAATGTTTCGAAAGTGGTTACTGATATGGTTGCTGATGGCTGGAGTGCCACTCAAGTCGTCACACAGGTACACCCCATATCCCCGACCCTACAAAGGTGTTTTCAAACTAACTTTCTCTAGCTATTCCAATCCGTCCTCTACAACGAAGCGATCCCCGATGTACAGAAAAACAAAATCACCATCGTCTTCTCCGAAGTCGACAAACGCTTGGTGGATGGTTCAGATGAGCATATCACGATCCTCGATTTATCGTTACGAATCTCGAATATCTTGGCAATGAAGTAATGATTGGTGATTAGATTGAATTACGGGGGTCGCATAGCAAGGGATTTTACGGCGTTTGAGTGTATGAATATGTGCTCGAGTGAGTACCTGACTGAATGTGGCTTCAACGAAAACTGGTTACCGCATATCTGATAGGACTTGATATACCCTGAAAGAATGAAAACAATTCGATTACTTGTAATCCCTTTTTGTAATTGGGGTATGGGATAGTACGTGGACGATTTATCGTCGAGGGTAATACTAAGACGGGTCTAGGAGATACCTTCCCCCCCACCAAGACCATAATGGGGGTAAAAAAGGGAAGAGGCGAAATATTACACTCTGATACTCATTCCAATCACAAGTGTATTATATTCGCCAAGAACTCCACCTTCACCACTTGGATGCTAATACGTAGGATTCAACTCAGCGAGTATACCTTGGTCTTTACACACGATACGAGCTTATAGTTACATAGTCACACATTCATTATATTATAAAGAGCAACCTCGCTACCTAAACTAGAATCACAATAGCGCCTCTCTTAATCATAGAATTTCATTTCGTTTCTATCCTCGTTTAATTTAAATTCTCTATACTTGCTAGTGAAAACCTGAAAACCAAGCATTCTTAAGCGAGACTTCTTTTCTAGCATATCTAGTAATCCTTAAATAGCTAATAATAAATCGTGTCTACAGTTTCTATCTTAGTTATATTACTAGTTCTAAATTTTTCTATAAACTTTATTTTAATCGTCTCTAGTTTATAGCTAAATTAGATAAGATTCAATAGTAGAGTCTTTATTTATAGTTGCTATTAGTTATATTTAGTACGAGCTAGTCTATTTAAGTGCTCGCGAGCTTTTAACTTACTTATATAAGTACTAGATATAGTTCTAGTCTAAAGTAAATCTCTTATTAGAGGCTTTTAAGTTTAATAGTTACTATTCGCGTTAGTTATGATTATTTTCATAATTATGGTTTCTATAGTTAGTCCCTCTTCGACCTTTTTAGTGTACTCTGCTATTGGATAGTGGCCGATCTCCTACGAGATATCGAATCTAGGGCTAATTTATCTGAAAAGCGTTAGACTAGAAAGAGTATTTGCTTCTTCTAAAAGTGCTATAGCCTAGGTACAAATATCACTCTACAAAATTTCATACTACCCGCCTATACGTTTATCAATGCTTCAACGCTACAACGCTAGAATACTGTCCGGCAGGTGGATTCTCGAATATTCTTGCATAGGCTACGGAAGGAATACTCGGAGCGGCATACATTGCTTCTTCATTCCGAGGTTGTGGTATATTGATATACTGATATGCCCACATTGTAGATTGTTTCGAAAACCATACTCAAAAGCCAGGTAATTATTTTATTCAAGGTGCGAGTTAGGTAGACATCGGGAGTTGAAGTGTCAAGCTGCGCCTCACCCCCAGTTAGCCACTAATTATTCCCATCACCTTGCGATAGCATTCCTGGCTTCTCAATGTTGTTCTTAGAATCATCCATCGATTAACAAAATCTCAGCCTCGACCCCCCTCTCCAGCCCCCTCTCCAGGGACTTCTAGCTTCACCAATTCCCCAATCCCTTGCCAGAATCGCGAATAGAGGAGCTCATCCCCGAGCAGACCTTTTTGCGCCCGTGCACTACAACAAAATAACGACTTCCTACTCTCAAAGAAAGCGTAAAAATACAAATTGAATCTTAAAATATTTATCACCAGCTTTTTATGATACCTACGACTTTTTAGCTAATTCTTACGTTCTGTTGTTGTGTTGTTAAAGGAGTTGGTCAAGCCTACAGCGGGACCAAAATGGGACGCTTTCCCTGGCCACGTAGAGGGTGGGTAGAGATCTTCTGCGGAAATCCCACTGACGAATGCCTCACCCATCTCGAAATGTATCGGAGCTGGCGTGTCGCTGGGAACATATTTCAAAGATCTTTCCAATCCGGACTCAGCATGTAGGTCAAGTAGGATCGCGAAGGGTTCTTCTCCAGTATACGCTAAGGCAAAGGACTCGCCGGAGAAGTCCTGCTTGCTCAACCTGTCGGCATATTTTCTTTCTACTGGTTCTTTTTACATAGTAGTAAAGAATATTGTCAAGGTGGTAGAATGATTTCATACCTAAATTTATTCCGTGCAGACTCTTGCTCAGTAGCAGTAGAGAAAGCAACTAGAATGCAATACATGCACTTCTAGCAGGCTTCATTCCTCACATTTTCATCTACAATCCCCGATACGACATTAAAAGGGCTTCTTAAGAAGAAGAAAAAACACTCTTGTTGTAATTTGTTTATTATTCATTCGTTTTAAAGTGTTTGGAACTTTTTCTATACTAGGATTGTAAGGGCGGCAAACTTCGTTTCTTGCAACTAAATCAAGTATACTAGCTAACAATCAAAATAATAGGTATCCACCGTCACTATATCCACGGGGGTTCTCTGCTCAACCCCCGGCGTTCATGGAGCTTACAAATTTATCCAGCCCAGAACCTTTTCTCTATCTACCGGACGAGCAGACTTCAGTGTGGGGGAAGCGCTCTGAGCGTTCTGCGTTTGGTATCTCAGCCCATGTCTCTCTTTCTATCATAGGATAGTCGTATCGAACGTAGTTTCGTTGTCTTACTCTAGTCGAGGCTCAAAAGAAAGGTAGATTTAATATAATTAATTATATAGTATATAAAACGTCTAAAGAGAGAAGAGAGCATAAGGCGCTCGAAGCTATCTATAGGTTCCTTTGTCTATTAGTACTAAGAGTTACGTAGTACACTCTATAATATACTTCTTCTTAAAAACGTTCTCTCCTAGAAGCGAAATAATATACTCTTAATTCTTCCTTTCTTAACCTTCTATTACTATTAGGAAGAGAGCTTAAATAAGCTCTTCTTTAATCCTTCTATCTTTCTTATCGTAGTACTCTTTAGAGCTTCCTCTTCCTCTTCTATAAAGCTTTCTAGTATTCTAAGAATAGATTTAATATAAGTAGTATTATTATTTTAAGAAGATTAATTATCTTATAACTAATACTTAGATCGTCTACTATTCTAAGATTACTAATCGTTCTAGGATTACTAATTATTCTAAGATTAATATTTAGATTAATTATTATAAATAACGTCTTAAAATTCAGTTATATAATTATTCTCTAGATTATTATTAAGCTTAGACACTTAATCGTTACTAGTATTCTTCTAATACTCGTATTCTTACTTAATCTTATAAATCTCTATAATTATTAGATACTCCTTATAATAGCACGCTATTCTGAATTATTAGTATTCGTAAAACTGCTAATACCTCTACGACTGCTAATACTCTTATAACTTATAAGATAGAAGAGACTAAAGAGAGTATAGATTAAATATTATATATTTCGCTTTAAGGTCTTATATGTTTAGCTTTAAAGCTCTTATTATTTTAGTAGCTATATTAGAAAGGACTCGGTTATTATTCTTATTAGGACTTAGTAGTCTCTAACCTCTTATATATAAATGTTTATACTTAGTATAGAAGAAGAATAGTTTTTCCTTTTCTTCTATATTAGTGCTTAGTATTTATATACGTTATCTAGTCTTAAATGTACTCCTATATACCTCTTCTCTTATAGTGTATATTTCGTACTATTATACTTCTACTTAGTAAAGTTAATAGCTAAAAAGTAAGGAATCTTATAGTTATCTAAAAGGTTTATAATAATAAAGGACTTAAATTTTTAACTATTTATCTCTTATTACTATTCTATTATATATTAGTTTTAAGAAAGCTTAATTATATATTCTATTCTATTAGTTATAGAGAGAGAATAAACGTTTTCTAAGACCTTTAAAGAAGTATATACTATAAAGACATCGTCTCTAATTATAAGTATTATATACGAACTTAATACTAGGTGATTTAGAACTACTAAAGTAATATCTATATACTTTATAAGATATTTAACTACCTATTATAAAGGTAATTAAATTATATTCTATTATAGCTTATATATTACTACCTCTATTACTACCTCGTTCTTAGCTAGTAATTATAATAACTCTTTAACTTCTCTTATTTATAAGACTTATTATATAGATTTCTTAGTAAGTTCTTTAGATACTATATAATCCTATACTTAATATAGACTATTATAAGTCTTATAAATAATATTAGCTATATATACTAAGGAGTTATATTCTATTTAGATATATTTATTATAGTAATAGTACTTATAATATTACTAATTATATACCTTATATCTATATTATAAGTAGCTATTTAAGAATTCCTTATAAAGGTAAAAGTAAGATTATTATTTATAATAGCTCTAACTAAAAAGGTTCTAGCCTTTAAAATCCTTTAAAAGCTTATTTAGATAGTCGCGTTCTTTATATCTTTACTCTAAGTATAATTTATATTCGAAGACTAAATTATTTAAACATTCTAATTTCCTATAACTATACTTTTTATAATTTAAGTATATCTTTACTATAGAAGCCTATTATTCTACTATATAACCTTAGTCTCGAGTATAGTAGTATAAGCTATAAAGCTCTCTAACTATCTTATAGTCTATTAATAATCTAGTATTCTTTTTACTATAGCTATACCTAGTAGAGTTAAAAACACGGTTACTAATAAGGATTACTAAACTATATATATAGTATATAAGAGTAACTAATAAACGTTCTAGGCTACCTACTTATAAAGAAAGAGATATAATATCTAAGAAGTCTAAAATAACAAAAGAGTAGGTATTACTTTATATAGTTTTAATTATATATAAGACGTAATTTAGATCTTTTAACTAGTTAGTTTTAATTATGAAAGCGTTTACTTTAGTCTTATATTTACTAAGAGCTATAAATTTATATTAATTCTCTAGCTTTATAAAATATTATAAACTAGTAATAGCCTTTATATAATAGCGTACTTCGTCTATATATACTTTATTATAGATATTATAGCTATATTCTTTAATATTAAACTATACTCTTTAAATAATAACTATAAGAAATTAACTACTATTCTTAAAGACTTTCTTATTTAGCTTCTAAGTAAATAAGTTACTAAGCAATTGTTTATAGTTCTTTATAACGTTGATAAGTATACTATTATAGTATTACTAACTTAAAAACCAGATAGTAAGAGAGGTTTAGTAGTAATAAGAATATATTAGATATATAGTAGAAATTTTACTATAAATAGCTTAACTTAGTATAGTTAAACTAAGAAGAGAAGAGAGAGGATTCTAAGTAATCTTATTATCTTTTAACTAAATAAAAGACTTACTTTACTTTTTATTACTATTATTAATAAAAATCTTATATTTATAAATTAATATAAGAGCTAATATAATAGCTAGGTCTCTTAGGCTGTCTTTATTATTCTTAAAAACGTAAATTAGACTAATAGCTTTAACTACCTAAGTCTATAAGGCTAAGGCTAGAGTAGTAATAAGGATATTAGTCTTATAGTATACCTTATAAGCGATTCTCTTAATTACTAGCTTTATAATAGCTAGGTTAAGCTCTAGGTTATTTAGATTTAATTTAAGCTCTCTTATAAAGCAGTCTAGCTAGCGATATTCAAGGTCGTTAAAGTAGTTATAGATCTTCTTAATTATATAAAAAGCTAAGATATAAATATATATATATATCTTAAATCTCTTATTACCTCGTCGCTTATTATTATCTATATTTATAGCTATATTATAAAACAGCTCCTAGAATATATATCTAATAATTATAGTTATATTTCTACTCTTATTATCCTTATCTCTATTTCTAGTATTATTATTATAATTATCCTAAGCTATCTTATTTTATAGCTTAATAATAGATATAAAATTCTTTAAGACATAGTATATAAGAAATTTTAATTTCTTAATCCTAAGACTACTGATGTAAATAACTATCTTATCTAATCTAAATTTCTTAAATAGAGCTACTATCTTCTTAGCTAATTCGTTAGTTTCTATATTAGTAGAATAAGTAAGAAGAGTATACTTCTTTTCGTTTAGATTAGTATATACTATAATAATTATATAACCTATATAATTAGTCTTATAAGTAGTAACGCTCTCTTAAATTAGAATAAAAGAGATAGTATTATTATAAGACTTAAAATTTACTAAGTAGTTAGATAGAAAGCTATAAATAATATACTAGATAAATAGGTCTATAAAGAAACGTCTATAATAGTTCTTCTAAAAATTTAAAAGCTTAAAATAAAGGGAATTATTAAAGTTAATAAATAGTATAAGAATAAAGACTAGCGTATATTATAAAGTAATGTTTTTTACGTTTACTAGTCGTCTAAAATTAATATAGTATATTATATTCTTTAAGAGTTAGTTAGTTATCTTTAGTATTACTATAACTTTATACTTAATCTAGTTTTTATACTCTATAACGTTAAAAGCTTTTAAACGTAATTTATTAGTAGAAATATTAATATTAATAGACACTTTAGTTCTAGATAGTCCTCTCTAACGTCTATTCTTTTTTATAGTAAGAAAGAGAGAGAGTATATCTAGTAAGGCTTCTAAGAATTTAATAACTATTCTAGTAAGAGTATATAGAATGTTTTTAAGCTTATACTAAAGAATAGTATATATCTTAGAAACCTTAGGTTTAAAAATAGTTTCGCCGCTCTCTAAGCTATCTTTGTCTTAGTTATTAAGTAATTCGTCTTTAATATCTATATTCTTATCTAACTATTCTTATAGATTATATAGCTTCTTTTTATTTAGTCTCTAGTATTTAATATAATCGTTTATTTTAAAGTCTAGAAATTATATAGTAAGATATTCGCTTTTATTAAGATTTTAGTAGAAATAGTTTCTTAAGTCTAGAAAGGTAATAAAAGCCTTAGGCTTAGTATAATCCTAAGTACTAAGCTTTCTATATAATCTCTTAAATCTAAATATAGATATATTAAATTAATCTTATACCTAGTCTTAGAGGTAACTATAGTATAAGAGATAGATTATAGATTAGAAGCTTATAGCTAGGCTCGATAAAATACGTAAAAGTAATCTCTTATATAGTGTAGTAATAAACGTCTAAAGAGTAAAGGCTAGTAGAAGCTAGGAATATATATAGGTCTACTAGTATAGTTACGTATTCTTCTTATAACATGTCTATCTAAAAGAAAGGTCGGCTCTGAAGACTTAAAAAGACAAAAGAAAGAAAAGAAAGAAATAAATAAGGCTATAACTCGTCTTCTAGTTCTTTGTAATAATAAGGCAGGAGTAGAGTAGAGAAGTAGTCTATTCGTAGTTATTAACACGAAAACTAAAGGTAAAGAGCAAAGACAGCTCTAAACGATGCTAATATATAAGAGGTACGAAACCGAACAACGACATACGTCGGCTAATATAAAAGCCTGAACTCTACAAAGTATATCCGAAAGCTTAGACGTATATAACCTTTCTAAAACAGATAATATAAGACAACAACTACTAAAACACGGTATATACTATATAATCTCGGCTATATAGAACAGTATACCGTTATATCCCTCTCTCTTAAAAAAGACTCGTTCTAAGTCTTTTATCTCTTTTCGTTTAAGGTCGAATCAGGATAGTGTAAGTGTTATAACATTTGTCGTATTTTGTTGATTTTATTATAAGTAAGAAGTTAAGATATCAGTACTGAATCGTATTCGTTGATGCTTATAAAGAGACTTCGTTTCTAATCCTTTAATATTAGAGTAAGCGTTCGCTAAAAGAGTGTGGTCCGATCCTGTCTAGTAGGTTAGAAAAAGTTTAAAAGTCGAAGGCGAATTCAGAGTCGAGTTAGAGGTTGTTCGGTTAAGAGGTAGTGATAACTTAGTTAAGAGCTTACTTTAAGAGCGTACTGATTCGTATTCGATTCGAAGAATTTAAAAACGTGAAGTTAGAAACGAAAAGTCGATAATGTTATAGATAGTGATAACTTAGCTAAGAGGTCACTATCCTTTCGAGAGCGTACTGATTCGTATCCGATTTGAAAAGTTTAAATGAAGAAAGCACTCCTGGCCTGGCCAGAAGTGAAAGAAAGTAAGAAAGTAAAGACTATAAGACTCTTATTAGAGTCGGTGGGGTTTCGGTTGGTTAAAAGCGAAGTTGTAGCTAAATTTGAAAATGCTGTCCAAAGTTCAGGATAACAAAAGGAGTAGTTTCGGCTGGTCAAATGAACTTAATGCCGAAGTTCAAAAAGGGGTACAGTTTCGAGTACGACATTTATCAGTACTGTCGTAGGAACTGTGTTGCTCAGGCCCGTAGGCCGCCTTGTTCCCTTCAGGGTACTTAAGGACTTATTCATCTTCCGATTTCAAAGAAGAGTTGCTGTTGTATTATAAGGGATTCGGACAAGCTAAGGTATGTCCCACATATAAAAGAAGCGTTCCAATTCTAGTATCTCTCCAAGTATGGCCGTACTCGAATAGTAACCTTTTAAAGTCGGCAAAAGTTTCTTCAGCGTAATCTTATCCTAATTCTACTTCTATCTCTTTCAACCTTTATACCAGCGGGGACTCAGTTCGTAACCGTAGTCTTTTAAATGTCCGCTAGTAGAGGTATTTTCGAAGGAAAAGTTCAGAGTAGAGTCAGATGATGTTCGGTCGAGATTAAAGATAGCGATAACTTAGCTAAGAGCTCGCTTCTGAGTTTCGTCTTGATGGAAAGCGTATCTCAACCGATTTATATCCGATTCAAGGGAAGTAGTGGGAAGGCATCAGGGGCAGCGGTGTCCCTTATGCGAAAGAGGTCTGAATTCGGGCATGAAAGCAAAGGAGGGTTCGAATGAGGGTTGCATCGGGGAGGGTTCGGAGGTGGGATTTGACTTTAAAGTTCGCTTATAATTTTGTCCTCTATCTCTTAGCTAACTGATCGTTTTGTCCTTTGTGTTTATGCCGCCATCTCGTCCACGTATTATCTATATATTATCCGAATTTAGGAAGGTTATCTCTTTAGAGGCTAAGCCCTTATTGTTTCAGCGTACGGTTACAGTTTAGAGAGGGTTTAGAGAGTCTTTCGAAAAGAGGGTGGCCCTAGAAGGGGGTTTAACGCCTCGTAGCGGAATAGTCGATATAATATTGATTTAGAGAGAGGGGGGTTAAGGTCTATAGACGCTAGAGGGGGAGGGATCCAAAGATACTAGAGGGGGGGGATCCGAAGATACTAGATAGAGGTTAGATGCTAGAAGAAGAGGATCCGAAGCTAGAAGGGGGTCTTAAGCTAGGTGTTGATTTAAGAGTCGCTGGCGAGGGGTCTAGGAAGCCGTTTAAAGGGTTTGTAGAGTTAGCGACAGAGAGGCTAGAATAGAAGTAAGGTTAAGAAGCCTAATAAGAAGAGTAACCTTTAGTTTAATATAATAATAAAGCAGGAGTAGAGTAGAGAAGTAGTCTATTCGTAGTTATTAATACGAAAACTAAAGGTAAAGAGCGAAGATAGCTTTAAACAATACTAATATATAAGAGGTACGAAACTAAATAATAATATACGTTAGCTAATATAAAAGCTTAAACCCTACGAAGTACGTCTAAAAGCCTAGATGTATATAACCTTTCTAAAATAGATAATATAAGATAATAACTACTAAAACATAGTATATACTATGTAATCTCGGCTATATAGAACGGCATGCCGTCATATTCTTAAGTAAGCTTCCTCTAAGTTATAGCTAGCTTTAGAGATTATATACCCTAGCTAGTGTTATATATAATAGTATTCCTTCTCTCCTCTTCTTTAAGATACTTAAAAGCGCTTTAAACTATATATAATACTAGTGTATATTCCTAGCCTATACTACGTCTTAGAGAGGTGTATTAATATAAGAAGTAAGAATTTAGTAAGATATAGACGTGTAGTTAGTAGACGTACGAAGTTATATAGACGTGTAGTTAGTAGACGTACGAAGTTATCGAGGAGTAGATAGCAAGGTTATTAAGATAGCCGTTGCTATAGCAACGTATAGAATACTAAAAGAGGAGAGAAGAGGAGATAAAACTAAGTCTCGGAGGTCGACATCGGAGCAGAGGCGTAAGGATCGAGGACTTAGGACTTAAGAGATCGAAGAGAGGTTACTTAAGAGATCGAAGAGTATATATATATTAAGAGATCGTAGAGAGTATATATATTAAGAGATTAAAGAGAGGTTACTCGAGAGATCGAAGAGTATATATATGTTAAGAGATCAAAGAGAGGTTACTCGAGAGATCGAAGAGTATATATATATTAAGAGATCGTAGAGAGTATATATATTAAGAGATCGAAGAGAGATTACTCGAGAGATCGAAGAGTGTATATATATTAAGAGATCGTAGAGAGTATATATATTAAGAGATTAAAGAGGCTATATATATAGAGCGGATTAAAGAGAGGTTATTCAAAAGATCGTAGAGAGTATATATATAGAGTAGAAAGAGCGTAAGAGAGATGTCCTTCGTCTTTCTTACTAACCTACCGAAGATCTAGGAGACGGTTATACTTATTACTAGATAGTATATATACTAATAGCTAGATTCTAATTAAGTATTTAAATTATAAGAGTAGGAAGTAGATAAGAGAGGCAGAGATAAGAGGTATTAGTTATAATATAGGCGAAAGGCGATTTATAAGAGTAGAGAATAGATAAGAGAGAGAGAGGATAATATAGAAGTGGTTTTAATAAGCGAGGTCGATTTAGAGAGGTTACTAGATTTTAGAGTATTACTACTATATAGTATAAAGAATAGATTATAGATTAGGAGCTTATAGCTAAGCTTAATAAAATACGTGAAAGTAATCTCTTATATAGTATAATAATAAACGTCTAAAGAGTAAAGACTAGTAGAAGCTAGGAATATATATAGGTCCACTAGTGTGGTCACGTGTCCTTCCTATAATAGTAACTCTTATTTAATTAGAATTCGTTAAAAAAGGCATATATAAGTAGAATATATATATATATCTAGTCTTAGAATACTCTAATATAGTATAGTAGCTCGTCTTCTACTTAGAGAATAGGTTATTATATAACTAAGAACAGATTATCTATATTAAGATTACTAGCTCTAAGTAAGTCTTTAATCTATTTTAGTAATAGATCTAACTACTTATTATTAATAATCTTTTATATAATCTCTTATACTTTTTTATATATAAAGAAAATAACCTATATAAAAGTAATACTCTTATTATTAGTCTTTATATAGAATAAGATATTAGCTAATTAAAGTATCTTAGTCTTATAGCTAGCTTAGTATATAATAGGTATTTCTCTACTACTACTAGTCTTAAGAAGGAAGGCTTTAACCTTTATATATATAATAAGCTTCTTCTCTAGATTAAAATTCTTTACTCTAAAAGCTTTAATAAATAGATTATCTTTAGTAGTATCTTCTACTTAAAGGTTTTTAATAATAATAGCTTTAATAGTAGTATAAATTATATATTAAAGCTTACTACTAGGGTTAATCTTATCTTTATTATCTAGCTTATTAATATATTAGTTACTACTTATCTTAAGATATATAGTAAATTATATATTTTCTTATATATAGTAGATCTTTACTTAATAAATAAGAGTATATAGACTATTAATATTAGCAAGGTTATAGTCCTAAGATAAGCTATATAATACGCTATTTACTAAGTATACTACGGTTAAGACTATATAATACTTAAGAAGATTCTAGTATTTCCTAGGTTCTTTAAGTAGTACGAAATCTAAGCAACTCTATAGTATCTTAATACGCTTTCCGTCGCTATCGAACTCCGGTTATTCTTCGGCTTATAGTTAGTATTCTCTACTTTATATAAAAGGGCTAAGTTAGGCCTTACTTTATAAGTCTACGTAATCTTAAGCAAAAGAGAGCTAAGACTAGGATTCTTCTTCTAAGTCTATATAATCTCGAGTAAAAGAGTTATTAAGCTAAATATTAGGCTAAGATTTAATATTAAGCTAAAGCTTAATATTAGACTAAGATTTAATATTAGGCTAAGATTTAGTATTAAGCTAAGATTTAGCGTTAGACTAAGATTTAATATTAGACTAAGGTTAAGATTTACAAATTAGGTATACTAGCTCTTATATAGATATAATAGTAATACCTTAGGCTTCGACCTTACTAAAAGCTACTAAGAAGCCTTCGTCGTTTAAAGTAATAGTAGGTTAATTTTCTTAATTACCTTAAAACTTATTAATAGACTTTTTAATAAGTTTAGTAGCTAGTATTTTAGGATTTATCTTCTAATTCTTTTAGAGTATAAGTATAATATTAAGAACTAAGAGACCTAATAAGCTACTAGTATTTATAATATAGTTAAGAGCGTCGTCGCTCTTAGTAAGTATTATACTAGTAGCTATGTTATAGAAGGTTATAATAGTATTAAAGCTAGTATAGCGTCTACTAGCTTTAATTAAGCGTAGTTACTCTAGGCTATTATCAAATATCTCGTTTAGTATTCTATTAACTAGTAAATATATTATAATTAAGATACTTATTATATACTATAATAATAGTTTTATACTATTTAACAGTTCTATAGTTAATAGACGAAATAGTAAAGAATTAAGTTATATTAATAGATAATAGATTAAAAGATAAAAGTTATAAAGTAGATAGAAGATAAGATTATAAGGTTTAATCTATAATTATAATATTAAGACCTAAAAAAATATAAGGTTATATAATTACTACCTTAGACGTTAGGCTAAAGATAAGGTTTTTAGTAAATAATAAGTCAACTAACTAATAAGAGCTTATAGTCTAATTAGATTATTAATAAAAGTAAAAATAATAAATAATATCTAAATCTAAGATTAAGTAGATAATATCTAATCTAAGATTAAGTAGTTAGAATAAGAGATATTAAGATTAAGAAAAGTATAACGTTATAAGAATTATAATTAAATTATTATAGAATAATATTATATTAATATTTTTAAAAGTATATATATATTATACTTTTTAAAAAGAACCTTATAAGTCTTTTACTAAGAACGGTTAAAGCACTATAAATAAATATAAGTTAGTTTAATACTATAGAATTAGTAAATAACTAGTTCTAATTTATATCTTAAATATAGCTTTTAAGATTAGAAGAGATAATTTATAAAAACTATTATAGATATACCTTCTAATAGCTAGTACTAGTACCTAATAAAGAGTATTATATCTCGTAGGATATTATAAGAATAGTCTACTCTGTTTCTTAGCCTAGTAGGTCTTAAATACTAGAGTAGCTTACTTTTAAATAATAGAAGTAGGTTTCTATATTATATCTTTATATCTTAACTACTTTACTCTAAAGTATAGCTATATAAGACCTTTTATTAGCTTTTATATCTCTTTATCTAGAATTTCCTTAATAATATATTACTCTTTATTATTAACTATAATATAGCTAGGTTTAGACTATAAATAATCGAAGAAGTTACTCTTTATAGGTTTAAGGTATTCTATAAAGATAACTAGATAAATAGCTTTTAAGTATAAGAGTAGTTTAAGCTTAAATACTAAGTTACTAATAGAGTGAATAATCTTAAATAGTCCTAGTTTTAGGAATAAGAGCTTAGTAAAGTTTTATAAATAATAGCCTTTCTTATAACTCTTAGCTATATAAAGGACGGTATAATCGTTAAATTTAAGAGATATATACTTTTTATTATAGTATATCTTTATACGTACTTATACTATTCTAACTAAGTCCTCTATCTACTTTTATAATTAGTCTCTATATATAATAAAGTCGAAATCTAATCCTACTTCGCTTATTCCTAGTTTAGTCTTTGCTTTATAGCTATATATTATTATAAATAGTATAACTTCTATAGATATATTAATAAAGGTATTTAGAGATAACTAGATAAAAGAGATAATATCTTCCTATTTAGACTAATTATATACTCTACTAATAGTATAATATAATATATATACTACTATCTAATTACTTCTCTCTATCTATCTATTTACTACTAAAGAATATACTATAGTAAAGGCTAGTCTAGTTTTTAATAATTTAAAGAGTCTTTTCTAAAAGACGGAATAAAACTTTAAGTCTTAATTAGAAATAATATAATATAGTAAGCTCTAATTACTATATACTCTCTTAAAAAAAGGTTTATCTAGTTCTCTATAATATATATATCTTTACTTACTATTAGCTTAATAGCTTTTATATATTTATATATAATTATAAAGATCTTATTATTACTATTATTAGTTATAAGTAGGCTATTAATAAAGTCTATAGAAAGTACTATAAATAATATTATCAGATATTTAATAAGTTAAAAGCTTTCTTAAGATAAGATATTTAAAGGCTTAGCTATCTAGTAGATAGAGTAGGTTATAATATACTCTTTAATCCTTTTATATATCTTAAGAAAGAATATATATTTCTTAACTTATTTATATACTCTTTCTATACTAAAATAACCCTTATTATTATAAGTAGTAGCAAAGATGTCTTTAATATACTTTTAAGAAATATATAGCCTTTCTTTACTCTAATCTTAAAAGAATAAGAGCTTACTTATAGAGTTAAAACAGAAGCTTTCTAGAATAGTAATAGAAGTACTATTTTTCATATCTACGTACTATCTAGCTAGCTTCTTATATATAAGTCTAAAAGCATAGTTATAGAGTATCTTCTTAACTATATCTTCTAGAATATCTTTACTTATTATAAGAGTAGTCAATCTAATTATTAGATTAAGTAACGTAGGTTCTATTAAATCTAAAGTAATTCTAGCTAAAGAGGTTAACACCTCTAACCTTATAGTCTATCGAGTTCGTATAAGAAAGTAATATATAAAATAAGATATACTATAATCGTAGTACTTCTAAGTACTTAATATTATAGCTTTCCTAGTTTAAATTTTAATAGCTTTTAGTACTAGAGAGTCTCTAGAGAGCCTAGAAAGAGTATCTATATTAATATATAACTTCTTAGCTTAATAAATAATTATTATACTTTTTATATACCTAGATAAGAATAATTGCTAATTTACTAATCTTACTAATTACTTTCCTTTTACTAGACCTATGTCTTTAAACGTATTTATTATAGTACTATAGTCTATAATTACTATAAAATCTATACTATTAAGGTATTAAGATAGCTTTTTAAGCGTCTAGATAAGTATACTAGTCTTAAGCCTTATAGGCTAGTATTAATCCTCTATAGAAGCTAATAATTTAGATAGAAAGAGAATAGAGTATTTAATACCTTTACTATCTTTCTAGTATAATATAATACTATAACCTATCTTATAACTACTATCTATATATAAAATAAAGAGCTTTAAAAAGTTAAGAAATACTAGAATAGATACTAAGTAAAGTTTATCTTTTAGCTTTTCTTATATCTCTTATCTCTCTTTTAAAAGCTTCTAGTATAGGTTAGAATTATTAAGGAAATTAAGTAGCTTCTTTTTTATATAGACATTGTAACCCTTTTTACTAATAGACGAGCCTTTAAATCTAAGGGTTTTAATCTTATTTAATAGATTAGTAATTATTATATAATATCTAACGAATTTATAGTAGTATCTAAAAAGACCTAATCCTCTTTTAAGATCTAATAGCGTATTAGGCTATTTAATAGCTCTAATAGCTTCTACTTTATCTTTTATAGTATATAGGCTATAATAGGTAACCTAATACTCTAAAGCTTTTAGTCTAGACTAAGTAAAATAGTATTTTAGTAATAATAAGATAACATCTAATTTATATAGTTACTTAAAGACTTAGAAAAGGTAGACTAAATAATCCTCTTTTATCTATAAAAAGATAATAGTATTATTTATAAAAACATATATAAATTACTATAATAGATTATTAAAAAGATTTTCTATATAATATT
This sequence comes from Hymenoscyphus infarciens, assembly GCA_001414345.1. Taxonomy (NCBI): domain Eukaryota; kingdom Fungi; phylum Ascomycota; class Leotiomycetes; order Helotiales; family Helotiaceae; genus Hymenoscyphus; species Hymenoscyphus infarciens. The sequence goes on along the minus strand of LLCB01000324.1, from coordinate 10,005 downwards.
AAAAGAAAGATAAAGAGGTTACTAAACCTATTATACTAACTATAAGCTACTCTTAACTATAGTATAGAATAATAAAAGTAGTTTTCTATCTATCTTTTAACTTAATCTTTTACTAGAAGAAGCTTTTAGTTATATCTAGTACTAAAAATATTATAGCTCTATATATCGCTTATAAGATATTATCTTAATAAGATAGAGGCTATATATCTATATAAAGCTTAGTATTAACTCTCTAAATATTAACTACTATATAAGGTTTATTGTCTTACTATATAAGGAAGACTAGTAATACTACTAGCAAAGACTAACCTAAGAGAACTCTTTCTACTACTCTAATTTTAGTAAGAGGATTAATAATACTATTAATAGCTTACTTATCTCTATAAGACATATTATAAAGAGCTTACTTTAGGTCCTTAATATTAATACTATCTTAAAAGTTAATAGATATCTTAATTCTATTATTAAAATATCTAAGCTTACTATAAAATAGTAAAGCGTTATTTTAAATAATACTACTTACTTTAAGTTAGTAATCTTCTCTCTAATATTTAGATATATTTATCTTTAAGATATTAATAAGATTAGAATTAGTAAAAAGAGATTTAATAAGAGCTACTAGATAAGGCTATCTATTAGATTACTTACTTTTAAGTTACTTAGATATAGGTAGAAGTTCTTTAAAAACGTTAATTAGGCTTAGATATACTATATAATTAGAGTTCTCTCTAAGAGTCTCTTTAAGCTACTCTAGAAACTCTAGGATTTAGCCTCTAATAATATAAATAAGCACGTTCTTAAGGTTTATATATATTAGCAGCTTATTATTCTCGTTAAGAATAGTATATACTAGGCTTTTATAAGAACTAATCGCTATATCTTTCTAAGTATAAGGTATAATAAGATACTCTTAAGTATATACTAGTATAATATAATATTTAACTTATATATTTATAGCTTTAAGAGATTTAAGAATATAAGTCTTCGTAGTATATATAGTTATATAAGCTCGCTCTTTTACTACGTTATTAAGATATATAATACAAAATTAATATTTATAATATTAAATATAGTCTATCTTAGTCAAGTTCTTCTACTATTAGAAATCTATATAGTTTAGCTTTAAGAACTTAGTACTAATAAGAATATTATAGCCTAGGTTCTCTATAACGTATACTTTAGCTATAAACAAAAAAACTACTCTATCTATAGAGTATAAGTAGAAAGGTAATTTAATAAAGTTTTAGCTTAAAAAGCTCTTCTCTACCCTGTTTAAGTTTATAGTACTAGAGCTAATAGTTAGTATAATATTAAGAAAACATTTCTTAAGAATCTATAAGTTAATTAAACTAATTCTTAAGCTAGTATTAGAGTAGAATTCTATTAAGTAGCTACTAGAGGATTTTATTATATACTTAGTACTACTATAATACTTATATAAAGTATTATTAATAAAGTATAAGCTAGTTAGCTTTCTAATAACTACTAGAGAAACCTCCTCCTTTAATAGCTCTACTAAGGTTTTAAGCCTTTTCCTAGGTTAATTAGTATAAGATAGTTTACTATAGAAGTTAACTTTATCTAATAAGCTATCTACTTATATATCTTTATCTAGATCGTCTAAGAGTAATTCATAGTTTATTAAAGATAGTGAAAAGGTTATATTTAAAGCTACTAAGGAAAGAAGTAATATCTTAATATCTTTATTTAGAATATCTATAAAAGTAATTATAGAACTATTAATAATAGAGATAGTAATAATATTAGATATAATAGAAACTATCTTAGCTATTTTACTTATTTTAGTAAAAGGTTTATGTTTTTTAATTGTTTTTAGTATAATAGCACGAAATATATACTATAGAAGAAGAGGTATATAGAAGTGCGTTCGAGACTAAATGACGTATATAAATACTAGGCTCTAATATAGAAGAAAAGGCTAAACTAGCCTTTTCTGACTCTAGGAGTAGGCTACTATATATAAGAGGTTTTAGATAATATAAAAAGAGGTATAAAACTGAACAACGATATATATTAGCTAATACAAAAGCCTAAACCTTATAAAGTACGTTCGAAAGTCTAGATAGACGTATAGACGTATATAACCTTCCTAAATTAGATAATATAAAATAATAACTATTGAAAGCTAATATATATAATATATACTATATAATATTAGCTATATAGAATAGTATACTATTATATTCTCTTCTCTTAAAAAAGACTTATTCTAAGTCTTCTCTCTCTTATTATTTAAGGCTGAATTAAGATAATATAAGTATTATAATATTTATTATATTTATTAGTTTTATTATAAGTAAGAAGGTTAAAGTTTAAATTATAGCTAATCTAAGTTCAAAAATACATATATTTATTATAATTTATTATAAGTAAGACGAGATATTAAGATAGATTTTAAATTATAACTAACCTAATTCGTAGATACTTATAAAAGAGACTTCGTTTCTAATCCTTTAATATTAAAAGTAAATATTTATAAAAAGAGTATAGTCTAATCTTATCTAGTAAGTTAGAAAAAGTTTAAAGTTTAAAGTTTAAAAGTTTAGAAAGTTTAAAAAGTTTAAAAATTTAGAGTAAAATTAGAAAAAGTTTAAAAGTTAAAAGCGAATTTAGAGTTAAGTTAGAGGTTATTTAGTTAAGAGGTAGTAATAACTTAGTTAAGAGCTTACTTTAAGAGTATACTAATTTATATCTAATTTAAAGAATTTAAAAATATAAAGTTAAAAATAAAAAGTCAATAATATTATAGATAGTAACAACTTAGCTAAGAGGTTACTATTCTTTTAAGAGTATACTAATTTATATCTAAGTCGAATTTAGATAAAAAAAGAACTTCTAGCTTAGCTAGAAGTAAAAAGAAAGTAAGACTCTAATTAGAGTTAGTAAGGTTTTAAATAGTTAAAGACGAAGTTATTTCTAAAGTTATTAAGTAGTTTTAGCTAGTTAAAAGAGTTTATTACTAAAGTTATTAAGTTTTTACTATCTTAAATTTAAGATAATAAGAAGAGTATTTTTAGCTAGTTAAAAGAGTTTATTACTAAATATTAAAAACACTATCTAAAGTTTAAGATAATAAAAGAGGTAGTTTTAATAAGTTAAATAAAGTTAATACTAAAGTTATCTTATTATTTAAAGTTTAGGATAATAAAAGGAGTAGTTCTAGCTAGTTAAATAAAGTTAATACTAAAGTTATTATATTATCTTATTCTCTCTTAAATTAGAGTACTTAAAGACTTATTCGTTATCTTTTAATTCTAATTTAGAAGTAGTAGAAGATTTACTATCAGATTATAAGGAGTTTAGAGCTAGATTAGATAAGGAGAGAGTATTTTAGACTAAAGTACTAATATTATATAACTTAGTGTTTTAGTATATCTCTTTATCTAAAGCTAAAAGATTAGACGCTATTTTAATAAAGTTATAGTTCTATTATCTCTTTCTTAAAGTAGCTAAGTTTTAGAGCTATAGTATAATCTTATCTTATATTTGAAAGAACTATTCTAATTCTAGTATACTTCTAAGTATAGCTATACTTGAAAAGTAACTCTTAAAATTAGTAAAAGTTTCTTTAACGTTATCTTCTTCTCCTCTTATCTTTAAGACTACGAAAGCGTTCTAAGTATCCTCTATTTCGTAACCGATTAAAAAGTAGGTATCTAAAAGAGTAACTATATCTTCTTAATCTTTAAAAGTATTCTAAACCGAGTCTAACTCGTATCTAAGCTCTAGGTAGTTTCTAGCTAGTCTAGTTATTATACTCTAAATAAGGGCTTTATATATTAGAAGTAAACCGTAGTAGTTAGTATTTACGTAGAGTCTATCTTATACTAATATCTTCTATTATTAGTATATAAGTGAAATACTATCGTTTAAAAGTTTAATCTTTTTAGTTATCTTACTTTTTTATTAGAAAGTACTTAAAGAGGCTTTAGTACTATATTAGGTAGAGGAGGAATATTAGAAGATATTAAGAGTAGCTACTCGTAGCTAAAAGAGGTATAAATTCAAGCTTAGAAGCAGAAGAGAGTCAGATTAGAGAGAGTTTAGAGGAGAGTTTAAAAGCAAAGCGAGATATTAACTTTATTAACTTTAAATTATAAGTTCGCTTACTCTTCTTTCTAGCTTAGATAGCTAATCCTTTATTTCTTAATTTTCTACTTCTAAAGCTTATATAACTAACTATATCTAGTCTATATTTAAGAAGTCTTACTCTTTATTCTTTTATTAAGATCTTCTAGATCTTAGTATATAGATACTATTTAAGCAGCTTTTAGAAAGGAGAGTAGCCTTAGAAGGTGTTTATTACTTAATACTATTTAGTAGAACTATTAATATAATATCGAAATTAGAGAGAGAGAAGAGTAAGAGTAGATTTAGAAGCCTTTATAATAACTTTTAGTAATAGTCGACTTATTTACTAAACCTATATATAATAGTCCTTATATAGAGAGAGTTATTAGGATTCTAAACACTTAACATATTTAAATCCTATAACGTATAAGATACGATTTTTACTAGCTATCTAAAACCGATACTAAACCCTAATATTACTAGCTATTTAGAAGATCTCTAGAATCCTAGCTATTTAAGAATAGTATTATTCAAGTCTAATTCTAGTCTAAAAAAGAAATAAAAGCAACGATAAGCTTAAAGAGATATTATAAATACTATTACTAGCGAAGTAGAGTTTAGCCTTTTTATATAATAGTACGAAATATATATTATAAGAGAAGAGGTATATAAGAGTATATTTAAGACTAAATAACGTATATAAATACTAGGCTCTAATATAGAAGAAAAGGCTAAACTAGCCTTTTCTAACTCTAGAAGTAAGCTACTATATATAAGAGGTTTTAGATAATATAAAAAGAGGTACGAAACTGAATAATAATATACGTTAGCTAATATAAAAGCTCGAACTCTACGAAGTACGTCCGAAAGTCTAGATAGACGTATAGACGTATATAACCTTTCTAAATTAGATAATACAAAATAATAACTACTAAAAGCTAATATATATAGTATATACTACGTAATATCGGCTATATAAGACAGTATACTATTATATTTAGGTTTTCGGTTTTTTTAGTCTTCTTTATAGTACTTAATAAGAGTAATAATAATATATAAATATCTTATTATACTATACTATTAATATTAGATAATAGAGTTATAATAGAAGAAATTATAAGTAGTATACTACTCTAGAGTAACTACTAAAGTCGTTTTCTAAATTATTATTAGAATATAGATTAATTAGCTGATTTTCTTAGTTCTATAATATATTAACTTTATAAATAGAAGCGAATTAGACGTAGGTCTATTTATCTATAAGAATAAGATTATTATTATTAGCTTCTATAAGGTATACTAGGACTATAAGAGTAATCTGTTTTTAATTATTTAGTATATTTAGTAAAACTTATAAAAGCTACTACTATTATCTAAAAGGTAGCGTACCTTAGAGGTATTAGGCTATACTTCTAGAGATATACTAAGGCTGCTAAGTAGGAAGAGGCTAACTATTAAAGGCTTAAGAATATTCTAGCGTAGATATAAATTAGTTATATAGATTTAGCTATATGTTTTAGTAGCGATTATCTATTTAATTTCCTCTAAGAAAACATCGTTTATAGTTTTCTTAGTTATTCTAATTATCTTAATTGTCTTAATTATCTTAATCTTAATTATCTTAATTATTCTAGCTACTATTTCAGTATAGATAGTAATTACGATTCTATTAGTTCTTAAGCTTCTTAAGTTTCTTTTCTTATTCTTTAATCTTAGTCTTCTTAGACTTAAATTATATATTGATTATTACTTAGAATTATTACTACTAGGTTTTATATAAGGCTCTTAAGAAGTACTCTTACTAGAAATATTAAGTATAGAAGTAATTTAGAGTGTTATTATACTACTTTAGTAATATATTAGCTTAGAGAAAAGAGTCTAAATCTAAGTATAGTTAATAGACTATTTAATCTTTAGTTATACTATTAGCTTCTATATATATAGCTTACTTTTTAGATAGGTATTTTCTTAGTAGTAATTCCTATTTATTCTTAAATTTGAACTTTATACTATTAGCTTCCTTTAATAATAGTAATAGATTCTTCTAAAAGTATATAGTTATATACTCTCTCTATTCTTTAAAGTCGTTTTAAAACAGAGTACGTACTTTTAAGAATAAGCTATTATACTATAATTAAGTATCTTCTTCTATAGCTTATAATAAGAGAGCTAATACCTAGTAGTTGCTATAGCTTTAAATAAAGCTTTCTATCTAATTTAGCTATAAAGTAACCGGCGTAGTACTATTATACTTTAAGTTATAGGCTTTAAGATATAGTACTTATAGCTTATATTAGTTCTCTTAGGAATTATTTTAATAATAGTTTTAATTAGCTAGAGAATAACTATTTTTAGAAGTAAGAGTTATAATAATTAAGCTATTTTAAAAGTAACTTAGAAGTACTTTAAAGTCTACTTATAAGGTTATAGGTAAGACTAGCTTTCTAGTATTTATAACTACTTTAGCTTCTATATCTTAGTATTTCTTAATATCTATTAGATCTAAAGTATCTATAGCGTCTTCTTTGTCGTTATTAGTAATTATACTAGTTAGAAGTAGAAACTTATTTAATAGTATAGAATTCTTTACTATAATATATCTAATTAAAGTAGCGTCTTTTTACTATAAGTATTATATATATAGATTATTAGCTAGTCCTTATCCTAGTACCTAGCTACTTTAGTCTTATTCTCTCTACTAATTTAATATATTATTACTTGATTATAAGAGGCTACTTTAGTCTTATTCTTTTAGCTAACTTAATATATTATTACCTAAGTATAGAGAAGTAAGAAAGTATAAGAATTATACTTTGTTATAGATATGTCTAAAAGAGTTTCTTATACTAATCTAGAAAAGAGGAAAGGTAAAAAGGTTAACTTTAGAGGTAAGTATTCGGTTTAGTATTATCTTAAAGTCTTATAAAGCTTAGGTCGTTATTACTAGTTTAGAGGTTATAACGTTAGAATAAAAGGTATAAGTAATAAAGATACTCTTATTAAAAGTACTAGTAGTAAGTAGTAGTAGTATACTATTTAAAGCTATAAGAGAAGCTAGAGAAGGTAATACTAATAGAATACTTTAAAATATTATAAAAACCGAGTTATTAAGTCTTAATCAGTTAAAGAGAGTAGTCTTGTCTCTAGTACCTTCTTAAATAGTATAGATAGTTACTCTTATCTAAAGCGTCTTAAGGTTAAGCACTTCTACTTCTAGGTTAATAGATTAAGAAAGACATAAGGAAGCTAATAGAGGATTTAAAAGACTTCGAGAGTAGTAAAGAAAAGAGAATAGAATTAAATCCTAAGCTTTTATAATAAGTAAAAGTATTAAGCTTACTATAATATCTAGGACTTCTAAGACTTCTAATACTTCTAGTACTTCTAGAGCTTCTAAGGCTTCTAGTAAAGGTCTCTCGAATAGTAGAATTAGCGCCTTTATAAATCTACTATTTATTTAATATTAACTGTTCTTATTATACGTTCTAATACTAAGAGATTTAATACTCTTATTTCTTAGTATATAGGTTATAGTCTATAGAGTAGAGTAAATTAAGATATAAGAGAGTAGTATCTTATATTATACTTATTACTAATTAAGCTTCCTAGAAGATAGTTATACGCCTTATATAGAGTTATACTAGTATAAGCTAGTATTCGATTTAAGTATACGAGTATAAGATTATAGTAGAGGCGAGAAGTAGAAGTAAGAATTAGTAGATATATAATAGAGTATATATAGAAGCGTAAGAGTTTGTTATTTAATAGAGGCTTATCTAGAATCGAATTATAGTATTACTACTATATTATAGAATAGTTATATTAAACGTAGTTTCGTTATCTTACCTTAGTCGAGGCTTAAAAGAAAGGTAGATTTAATATAATTAATTATATAGTATATAAAACGTCTAAAGAGAGAAGAGAGTATAAGGCGCTCGAAGCTATCTATAGGTTCCTCTGTCCATTAGCGCCAAGAGTCACGTGGTGCACCCCACAACACTTTCCCTAAAGCGTGGAAAAAGGGCATGATCCGAGAAGAAGGCAAACTTGCGTTGGATGTTGGATTTGACGAGATCGCGATTTGTAACTTCGCCTTCCACTCTATGAGGGTAACGGGCACGCCGGAAGTTACTTCAGCCTTATAGAGCTTTGCGAGGACATCATCCCAAGAGCAGGGGGAAGGGTTGACTGCGTTGTACATAGGTCTACACAACGAATAGATGAATAAAATATTAATTATTCATCATAAATATTAAATAAATATATAGTATTCGAGCGATTATTCGAGCGATAAGAGCTTAAATGAATATATTACGAATAGTTTCTATTTATTAAGCTTAATATCCGCCCCCTAGGTCTTAGTATATTATAAGTTAATATATATATTTAAACACAACTAAACTATAAATTCACTTACTTTTAATTATTATTAATAGATTACTATCGTCCCTACTCTTTATCACTTATATTATATGAAATAGGGTGTTATATCAAAAAGTATCACATAACACCCCACTTTCTAAAACATTATACACGTGACCTTTAAACTAAGGTTTCGACGTCGAAAGCGTCGAAAGGCTCCACTATTTTCACCTTATTTAATAATTTATCCACTTTTTTAGCCCTGAAACGCCCCGGCGTAGCCTAATCGAGACGACGAAAGCGACTAAAGCGGATAATTTCAGGGGATTTTCATATATGCTTAGATAAGTGGGAAACTATACCAAAAGGGTGGAGAATACAGAATATTTATGAATAAACGACTGCTATTTATACCCTAAACTCTCCTTATTCTTGAATAATTCGAAGGGTAATTTATCCGTGGAAAATCGTGAATATTCTGAATATATTCGTAGCTTTTATTCGTTGTGCAGACCTAGTTGTACACATGAACTTGGCCATCGGAATCCCTGGACACGGGGAGCTTCTGCGTCGACAACTCCAATAAAACGGCGGAAGCTTCATCAAGAGTGAGCCAATCGATATCGCAGATGTCTATAGGAAAGCAACCCTGAGCCTTCGAGGTTTGGAAGAGACCAGGTACCCAGGCTCGATCCATTCGTTCTGGTTTTGATGAGAAGTCTCCCGGTTGTACAATTTGCCCAAGGCGCAGAATAACGACATCAACCCCGGCTTGTTGACTTGCTGCACCCAGAATCTGTTCTGTGACAAATTTTGAAGCGCTATACCCAGTCCCCAAACTGCTTTCGTAGCTACCTGTCAAGATCTCTGGGATGGGGTGATTCGGGTTTGCAAGCGGCCAGTTCATTACCGAGCTCACTGAAGAGCAAAAGACGACTCGTGGCCGGCGAGAACTTTGTAGACTCCAGTCTATGAGGTTACGGACACCACGAAGCTGCTTGTGAAATGCCTTGAGTGGTAAAGAGAAGTCAAGTTGCCAGGCATTGTGGACTATGATGTTAACCTCCGAGAGCAGGGTTTCGTAATCTTCATCTCGGAGTCCAAGTTGGTTCTCATCATGCTGAACTTTGAAGAAACGGGCATGAGCAGCGAATTCGGTCTCGTGTTCCTCATCAACACGTCGATTCAAGCAATATATATTGATTTGTCTGGGCTCTTAGATTAGGTTTCGTAGAAACGCTTTCCCTAGAGACCCGGTTGATCCAGTCACGCCGATTGTCAAAACAGCGTTCGGGTCTTTCTTTGTACAGGAAGAAGGCTTTGGAAAGTTCTTTGTGTGTTCTGAAATAGCTGGAGCTATGTGTGCTTGTAGCCCGTTGCGTTGATTAGAAGGAGTCTCTCCACCAGCAAAATATTGAAATATATGGAAAGGGTTTATAGTGAATTGAGGAATCAGCTTATTAAGCAAGGAGGAGGCATATATATATATGCCTCCTCTCGTGCCGAGTAACCTCTATTCTACCAACAACACTTCCTGTCGCTTTTGACGTC
>LLCB01000323.1:0-64869 GCA_001414345.1 Hymenoscyphus infarciens | reverse complement strand
AACCCTTATCCCTAGCCCTAACCCATACCCGATCCCTAACCCTAACTAACCCTAACCTCAAAAACTAGGTTACTACCCCTTAGAATAGAGAATTAGTGTTATACGGGCGTGATAAGAGTGCTTAATCGGGTTAGAGTCAGGCGATTTAGTCAAAAGGGTCAGGCGATTTAGCCAAAGCCTCTTTTCCCGCCTTCGCTCCTTGAATCATTTCCCAAACTCCGAATTCGGAACTCTTCTATCAGACATCACCACAATTTTACCACTACTAAACCAATTTCTATCCACGCAAACCCCCCGTCAGTCACACTCCGGTACTCTTTTCTCACACTCCCCCTGATCATATGCCGTTTATACACGTGCAGATATTGTCAGAAAGAAACACCCTCTGACCAGAGCTTAAACCTTGAATACCTTACAGACAGAATAGTATTAAGTCCCCTTTAAATACTTCCCTATATCACTATCTCACTATTTCATACATCTACACAGCCTTTGCTATACTAATCTTTCAATTCTCACCTAATTTCACATTTCCCTCCCTGGTATCATCTAATCAATACATACAAACATCTCTACTCCCATCCCCTTCCAATCTCTCGAGATATCTTCAAAGATACCTCCACTCTTGCTCCGTACCACTTCCTACTCATATTTTGCAGCCCCGCTTTATGAGAACATCTACCTCACACACAAAACGCCAATCTATTACCCCTCCCAAATCCATGCCATATTTCCATCTACATCATTAGGCCCCCTCCCTAAAACGCCATTTTTGAATGCAAAAGCTTCTCTCATCTAGGATTATATCTCTCAAATCTCTACTTTATAACTTTAGAGCCATGGCCCATGCCATATTCCTGTCCCTGCAGCAAGGGAGCTTGTGTGTCCTCCCCGTGATCACATCACCGATTAGCCTCCCAATTATCCAACATCTTCTTAACGTCCCGAAAACTAACCGGCTTCGTCAAAAATAAATCAACCCCCACCTTCGCAGCCTTACTCTGGTCATCACTGCTCGCTAACCCCGTAATAGCAATAACCAACGCCGGTGTGAACTCCACCTTCTCCTCCTCCGCCTTCTGTTTCCTCGTCTCCTCAATAGCACGAATCTCCTTCGTTGCCCCGAAGCCATCAAGAAGAGGCATCGAGATATCCATGAATATGATATCATACCCTTCCTGTCGGTCTTGGAATTTCTTGACAGCCGCGAGACCGTCCATGGCTTTGTCGATGACTTCGTGATTCCGTTTTTGGATCGAGGTCCCGAGGAGTTTGAGGTTGATGGCATTGTCGTCAACCAGGAGGAAGGAAGGATGTTGTTTTTTGCGTGTGTTGGTTGTTGGCGTTTCTTCCTCGCTTGGGAGTGATTTATCTTCAGTTGGTTGAAGAAACTCTTTCGCAATTGTTGATTTGATAGGTGACAATTTGCCATCTGGGACGGGGAAGGGAAACTCGGAAGCCTTTTCTTTCTCAGTAATGGCACCTGGCGTCGGGCTCTCGATTGCCTTGCGTGCATTATCGCTGTCGGCCGCCATTCGACTATTATCCAATACCTCACCGACTGAAGGGTTTAGGGTCATCTCCTCGAATAAATTGCTCATGTCGTTGCTATCTGGCGACATAGCACCATCAGCTTGAACGGGGGTAGCAGGAAGTGTTCCTCCCAGGCATTGCGCAATCGCTTTTCCAAGTTTGAGAGGTCCTACAGGTTTGTTAACATGCCCGATGTTAATTGCTTTGTCCTCCTCAACGGCGGCACGGTCGAACTTGGATGAGTGAGAGCAGAGAACGACCACAGATGGACGAAGACGATGAGTAATGACAATATTGCGCACTATTTTCTTAACGCTTGCCGAATCTCCTTCGTTGGAAACGATAATGCTCGCCTTTTGACCCAATGGGACTACTTGCATTCCATACCAATTTGTCAAAATGTTCACAATGGAAGCCTTGAGTAACCTCTCCATCTTCTGAACTGATGGGTCCCCTTCGCCTGAATCAAATCCGTGAAGCGAAACTCTTTGACCGACAACGAGGGGTTTCAACTTTGAGACGGAATCCTCTGGTTCGTGTATCACTGAAGATATCGACGACTTGGAAGTATCGGATACGGGATCGGAGTTTTTTAAAGCCCCTCGAAGTAGTGGAAGGCTAACCCGGACCTCTGAATCATGTGTTAGCCAATGCAGTAGAGGTATAAGGCCTTCTTACGGGTTCCACGTCCGACCTCGCTCTCAATTGTTATGTCCCCTTCAAGGATATGCACAATACTTTTCACAATTGAAAGACCAAGACCTGTTCCACTAGATAGAGAATTCTCTTGTGCAAATGGTGTAAATAACTTTGAACGTAAAAACTCGGGGGCAATTCCTTTCCCTGTGTCGGTGACGGTTAACACTAGCATTGCCCGTGGGATGATTTCTCTCGTTTCCACATCATGAAAATCTTCCATCGGCGTTGAGGTTAGCTTGATTCGAACATAACCATGCGAGGTGTATTTTAAAGCGTTTCCTAGAAGGTTCATGACCACTCTCCTGAATGCTCCTGGTTGTGTTGTAAATTGATAGTCTTGCAAGTCTACATCAAAAACTACTGCAACTTCAGGTGCTTGGTACGGATTTGGGGCATGCGGGTCATCATTTAACTGGGTTGGCATTTTTTCTGAGGAATTCCGAACCACTGCAACGAATTAGAATATGTCTTCTTGTCATGTGAAGGATCGGTCCTTTCGACCACCAGGAATTCGTGATCAAGAAAGGGGGGGGACAAAGGGAAAAGTTACATACTATCAAAATTCGCTGCTGTGCCACTCTGGAAAAGATGACCTGCAAAAACACCTTCAACAACCTCCTCGCATATGACAGAAACATCCACGTCTGCATAAAGATTGATCATAGGGAGTTCGGATTGCCTGAGAGCCAAAGCATTCCCGGTAGAAGAACGGTTGTTAGATGAGCGGTTTTTACGCCATGTTCGTTCAAAATGGTTGATTTTGGAAAAGTCTAGAACATGATTCTATGCAATGTTAGCAAAAGGGAGTCTCAATGAAACAGGTAAGTAAGTGAGCTCACAATAGTATCTAGCAAAGTTCTGCCACAGCTGGAAATGGTTTCGACCATCCCTAGTTCAAAAGTTGATTTAACTTCGTCATTGAGGAATTCGGCGCTTGCCAATATTCCATGTAAAGGAGATCTCAACTCGTGAGAAATACTTCCGATAAAATCACCTTTTTTCTGGTTTGCGATTTCCGTATCAATTCGCGACCACTCTGCCATTACAGAATTTCCGAACGCTGTCAGAAAAGACAATTCGCTCTCTTTTGATAAAACTCGGGTTACTTCTGTAGACCATACAAAGCAGCCACTAAGCCAACGGGATCGGCCAGCATCCCAAAGCGGAACGAAAAGCAACTGTCGGACACCGGGAAAATGTCGAGCCAAAAACTTTGCGTGAGAATTGAATTTAGAAGATGTTCCCTTTTTAAGCATGAGCTCTTTATTAAGTCTAAGCGGATCTTTGGCGGAGCGACGACGATCTTCTTCCGAAGACGAAGATACTTCACCTTCCGAGTCAAAAGTCCATAGCTTTCCACGCGGGAAGCGTCGGAGAAGAGAATTGAGTGCCTTCTCTTGAAGCGGCCGAAAGGACTGTAGGCCTGGAACAAGATCACCATGAATCGACGCTGCGTCGGGTGTTGAGAAGCCCAAGATATCAACCAATTTTTGTGACATGGTCGAGCTTCGTGAAAAGGTCGCGTCTCGTGGGGTCAAACTTGGGGACATGTCAGACAAAGTAGAGCGGGTGGCCGGTGGGTTGTAAGGAAGGGGCTCGCGTGGCTCGCTGGTTTCGTCCCCACTTGTAACCTGACTGTCGGGCTGGCTTTCATCGAGCGTGAGGTGATTGGTGCGAGATCTAGGCGGATCGGGAGCAAAACCTGCTTGTGCGTCGTAGAAAATGCATCCCCCATCAACTTCGAAGGTCTCCCGGATCAGATTGGCCGCACGGGAAGCTAGTCGTCTTTGTGATGACTCCTCTGAGAGTTGGCCTCCAGGGCTAGTATCGGATCGTGAGAGTGGTGAAAATGTGTCAGTTGTGGCTGTACCTAGGGATATATGCGATTCGCCATGTGAACCCGAAGACATTTCAGGTCGCTGTACTATCACCTCTGGCTTATGATCCGAATCCCTTAACAATGCTTCTTCTGCTTTTGCCAAGCTGGCAGAATATTCCCGCTCCTTGCGTTCAACACTGTGTACCGAGCCAACTGTAGATGCCACGGAATTACGATGTGAGGTTTTCGACTTGGTCCGAATAATTCCTGCTTCCGTTTCAAACTTGCCAGCGATTCGAGTTCCTTCGCCGTCTGCTGATTCGACATCGGGCTCAACTAGCTCGGAACGGCCTTGAACGAAAGATGCAAGACCTCGACTCATCTTCATCCCTCGCCGGTGCTCCTCGACCTCTCTCGCCATTTCTAAATGGCTCATGACCGTTCTCGCCATGGCGCCCATGAAATGAACATCCTCACTTGATAACCCGTTTCGAACATAATCGTCAACGATAAACAGACTCCCAATCGCGATCCCCTTCTTCGTGATCAGCGGGACCCCTGCGTAAAAGCGTAGTTTTGGTGCACCAGTGACAAAGGGTAATTGATTGAAGCGATCATCCTTCTCGAGGTCATTTACGATAAAAACTGGATAGTCTCCTTCAGCTTTAGAATGGTCCACGGCGATAGTCCTTTACTAGAGTTAGTTAAAGCACAAGAAACCAGGGGACATTGTATCCATTTCTACCTCTCGCATAGCTTTCCACCTTTGGATACACTGCTACAGCCCATCCAGAGTTCATCCCCAGGGGCATGATTGGCGCTATCAACCAAATCAACCGTCTTTGTACTTTCGGCTACAAAATATTGTGTATCGGCATCAATGAGACTTTGTAAATCAGCATAAATTTCCCATGGGTAAAAGAAGTGGTCCGTACCCGATCATGGCTCTTTGCGCGTTGGTCCGCCATGTTAGCAATTGACAAAAGGCTGTCAATGCGGTATCTGGAGAAGAGATTTTAGTAGACGTGACGTCTGACTTGATGGAAAAATGGCGGGGGCTGATTCCTTCTTCCTCGGTGCTTTGGACTGGTTCTTCTAGGGGTGTGGGAGTATCTGGGGCGGGGTTGGGACGGAAGTATCTGTTACACCAGTCGTGTTAGTTCTCTATGGCGGCCGTTTCGATTGCCATCGGCCATGGCACTGGACGGTGTGGCCCTTAGTTTCCATGCCATGCCCGCTCTTTCAAAGTTTGTAGATATTTTCTGCAAAGCTTTTAGGGAGGCACAAGGGAGAGGAAGTCGCCACGCCACGTACTTGTATAGTTCCCTCGCGCGCGCACTGTCGGAAACGCCTTCTAGTTGCGATTGGCCCAGGGTCGCTTCAATGGGAGCCATCTGCTTTTCTGGTGCCCTCTTGGGACTTGTGGTAGGTCTTCGCGGAAGGCGAGGGAGGGGTTGTCTAAGGGTACTGTACGGATGCGGGTACGAGTCCAGTGCGTGGGATCCGACGAGTTGGCATTTGCATCAACGTCCCGTGGACTTGAAAAGAAGGTAGGCGGCCGGTTGGTGGGTACGCCGGTTGGTGGGGGTGGAGGGGGGGGTAGTAGGTAGGTGAAGCAGCGCGTCTTGGTACAGGATTAGAAATCGCAGAGTTCGTGGAATTCGGTGTAGAACGAGCAAAGATGCTTAGCTTAGTACCCAGGCTAAGGGCGAGACTGGTCGTCGGGAAATTCTCCAGTGGCAGCAGGTACACCAGGTGCAAGTGGTGTATGTGGTGTATGTGGTGTATGCGGAGAGCCAGAGACAGTCTTTTCACATCTTAATCTTTTGCGAGAGTCCCTTCTATACTAGTACCTCTAGCCTCCATGGATGTCCTACCTAGACAATCACTAGGTATCTGAGTAGCAAAAAGTAAAAAGCGCGCGTTACTGGGAGGCGAGACACCGTAGGGAATGGGTGACAGGGTCTGTCGGCTGGACGGAATCTGGGTGATGGTGGGCGAGTAAGGTCAAGTTGTACCAGACAAGAATTTCAGAAGACAGCATATAAGAACCCGCGGCACAACAAGTACAAGTAGGCAGTCTAGTCTGAAAGGTTACGGCGTTTGCTAACACCGTCTACCTAATATTATTTGACCTGAATCGAGAGAATAGGTAGAGCCTTTTGAAACTTTGTCGAGGGCTTTCCAGGTTCCAGGTTCCTTGGTTCACAATACGTATGACGTAGGTGCAGTCCACTTTTCCACCTTAGACCCAAGAAAAGCTTTCACGCTAACGAGTACCACTTATCACTTCCACTTATTTCAACGTGAAGTTTTTGAGGGTACGAGACTACAAGTAATCAATCCCACAATTCAAAACGCGTTTGGAAAAAACTTGGGGTTTGGTAACAGTTCTATAGGTACCTAGGAAATGGTAAAGTGGGCCTACCAAGGATGTGAACACATGTTGACGCGCCTGTAGCCACCTAAAGTGAGGCGCCGGGGATGCGAAGACTCAATACCTATACGCGGTGCATCCTACGAACCTCTAGTAGTTCTATTTCGCCTCTAGAACTATCTATAAAGCTAAGTTTAAGTTAAAAGGGCGACGTGGCAATACCCCTTTTTACAACTGTTAGAGTTTTCAGCCTCTCGACTTTCTATAAAGAAGCTATGTTATATATAGTAATATACTAGATATCGACGAAAAAGACCTATATAGCTTATTTACTCGATGGTAGTATCTATAGACTACTAAAACGAACTAATCGAGAAAGCCCTTAAAGTCGATTCTATATATCTACTAATACTAGAGGACTTCTACTCTAGATATACCGTAGAATTATATACGACTCTAAGAAGGTAAGAGCTATATACTAACCTAAGATTAGAGGTGATACTCGTAGTAGTTATTCTATATAGTTAGTATATATTATATTTAAGTTAAGAGAATTACTAGAAGGGGTAAAGGACTCTTAGCAATAGTAATAGAGTAATTAGAAGAGGCTTAGGTAGTACGAATAGGAGTATAAACGTAGAAGGGTTTTTATAACTAGATAATAGACTCTCTACTATTTATATTAGGATATTCGAAGTATATTTAGTAGTGCTTTAATAAAGTAGTGAAATACTCCTTAAGAGGTATAGAACTATAGAGTAGAGAACTAATTCTCTAGTTAGTTATAGAGAACCGATTCTCTACTATTTATATTAGTAGATATTTAAAGCGTGTTTAGTAGCTCTTAGATAAAGTAGCGAAATACCTCTTAGAAGGTATAGGACCGTAGAGTAGAGGGAATAGAAGATAGAACTAGGAAACTTAGGTTAGAGATATATTAGAGAATAGTTCTTAAGATAGTATACTAGAAGACGATTATTATTAGTTCTATATAAGAGAGAGCTAACTAAGCCCTTTTTATAAGGGCTATTATAAAGTACTAAATCGGTTGTCTATAAGAACGACTGAAAACATTAAATTTAAATCGGAACGAGGGGAATAGAAGGAGATACTAAGCTATTACTAGGATATAAAGCTAGGAGTATAGAGGTATATATATATAGCGGGCCTGGCAATAGGCACTCTAAGGAGTGTATAAGCTACTTTTAGATAAAACCCTATAAATAGTGCGTCTACATAGCGCCGGCTTTAGGCAGTTAAAAAGACTATTTGAATATAAAAAAAAAAAAAAAAAAAAAAAAAAAAAAAGTGAGGCGCCAGCATTTGTACGGCTATAAGGTCTACTTTTACGGAAGTATTATTCCGGAATAACAACTTCATCATTCAAAGTCTGTTCAGACAGGTAGGTACTCAAATCAATTTCCCAAACCTACTGGAAGAACTATCTAGGGAAGGAAGTAAACTATTCTACTTATTCTCTGTAAATTTCCCCTCGTAGTCCAAGTGAAGTCTCCAAGCGATACTTAAGTGTCAAGTGTTATCTATACAAGACCTCAATCGAGTTGAATTATACGAAGATACTCGACCTATAGGGAGAGTTTTTTTTTGTGTGGTGTCATCGACATAGTGATTCTCATACGAAATAATCTCATCATGCTTTAAAAGGACGATCTTCTGATGTTTCTGAAAACTCCAATTGAAACATAATATCGATACTAAAGACATAAACGGAGAGTTTAGTGAGTTGGTATAGGAGACAGAATCTTTTCGACAGATTTAAGAGATATATAACGAAGAAAATAGGTCGAATGGTAGGGTTACGAGCTAACTCGCTTCTCGTTCAAATGGGTGCTTAACACAATAGCTAACAAAAGTAAGATAGACTATTCATTTGTCGTAACATCCTATAACAAACCCCCTCAAATGTACACGCAACTCATCGCCCTAATAGTCTTACACCAACAACATCCCAAAGGGTCTACCTCGCGTTCTTCTCTTCTCCCCTTCGCTTCGCCCTAACCTCAGCTTGTCTTCTCTCTCCTCCATCGATCTTACGCCCCCGTCTCTCCTCCCAAAGGCCCTCCTTAATCTCGATTTTGGCCGCCTTTCCCCCCTTCAATGGCTGCGCATATGCACCAACGATAGTGTGCGCACCCTTTATGCGAAAGCCCTTAACCGGTGTGCCCTGGGTAGCATCTCCTCCTGGAGCAACATTGACAACAATCTTCCGCATCCCAGGAGTCTGAGTAGCCAAAGGCGTCCTCTCACCCGGTGCTTGAACCTCTACCACACGTAATTCAGCAGCCCCATTTTCCACATGCTGGATATCACCGCCAATTCCAAATTGGCCTTTGCGGAACTTTTCACGCCAGCGTAAGAGGTATCTTCGTGTTCGAGGGGGGTCGATTCCCAAATCTTTGAGCTCGGTGGAGGTGAGGGAGAAAAGAGCTTTCCAGGATGGTATTTTAGTCGCATGTTGGCTGAGGTTACGTCCGATGAGGGTAAGGAATGTTTGGGCGTCTGGGACGAAGGGAGTTGGTGGGGGTATAGGGGAGGCTCGAACGTTTTGATGGAGGCATCTTGCTTTGGGGGATGCTTGCGCGAAGGGAAGGAGGAAGGAGGGTATTGGCCGCAATTGATGGGGCTTGACGAGCATGATGACGGATTGGATTCACTAGAAAGATTTAGTGAGCTGTCTGGAACACGAAGAATTCGGGGTGATTTACCATCCACCACAATGGTTGCAATTGGTGTTGTCGTTGAGATTGTCCGAAGCTTTGTCGAAATATTCAAGAGAAATGGAATGGAGCCTTGAGTTTTAGGCAGGCATTGAATTTATGCCAAGCCACTTCCGCGCCCGCCAATATACAAGTACGGACGGAGCTCCATGAGCACTCACTCATACTTACTCTTCTCGTCCCAAGATACAGATCGGACTCTCCATTATATCCAATCATGCCATCGTCTGTTACGACCGCTTCAGCGGCCAGGACACCAAGACAAACCTCCTCTCTCTCCCAGTGGAAATCCGCGCTTGCATTCTCGAACAGCTTCTACTCGGAGCGCCAAGTCCCTACCGCAACTTAGACTCTGGATGGGAGGACGAGCCGGTCATTGTTTGGTATACGACGTATGATGACGGTCTGGAAAATCCAGAAACTCATGGACGGGAATGCATGTGCCCCACGGACACTAGAGATTCCAGAATCACCGCTTTCCACAGCCTTGTCCCATGCAACAAAACTATCTCGTACGTGGCTTCTTCCATGTTCTACGGGAAACTCACATTTGGTTTTTCTGGAGTCTTTACCTTCCAAACTGTCAATTTCTGGCTGAAGAGTATTGGGCCACGGAATCGAGGATATCTGGCGAATCTAGGGATGGAGGATGCTGCGTTGTTTGATTGCGAAGACGATGAAGATTTCCCGGGTCCACCTCTTAATCCCACGAGCATCAGGAGTTTCTTCCAACTGCTCGCCAAACATATGCCCGGGTCAGAAATCTAGAAAGATGGCACTGGATATCTATCTTGACGACTATCGGAGCCCTGAAATGCCTGGTCTTGAGAGCGATATGACCTGTTATACCCCATTTCCCGATGGAAAGGTTTCGTGCTATTCACACCACCACGCGGGCTATTGAAGTTGTGTACAAAGGATGTGCTCCGAGGAAATATCTAAAGCCCGAACAGTTGAGGGCGAGAGGGTGGGAGCTATCAATTTGTGATACGACTGATATGACGGACTATACTCTTCAACCGAAACAACTACCTGATCCATTATGGAGCAACGCAGTTCTCTAAAGTTTTCAATTTATGCACGATCCTTAGGCGACTTCGGTGAAAAAGCGGCGGTAGATATTAGGTTCGTACCGGCCGATCTTGCTTGTTGTTCTAATTTTCTAAAACAATTTAGCTTGATTGTTCCAAAACTTCTAGGTTAATATTCTAAGTTGTTCGAATTATCTAGGGTAATTGCTTCAAATTACCTTACTAGATAATTGGAATAACGAGCTATGTACCTAGGTAGGCAGGTACGAACACTGTCGCTTTTTGGTCCACCGCGTGGTCAAAGGTCATGGTCGTGGTTGTTCCTTCCCTTGCTGGACCATGTTGCGAGACAGAACGGTCAAAGGTCGCTCCTTCCCCCTACCTCGATGTCGACCTTGGGCCGCGTCATGGCTAATGAGAGCGATGGGGGAAGGCACGAACCCACCTCAAGAGTACAACCCCATTTCAGATTCTCTTTCTTGAAAACTTATCTTTGGGGGAGTGGCCACTGCTATGCATGCACTTTACTTGTAGGTTGTCTTCGTAATACTATACCAAAGCAACTGCTTATTGTGTTGCTCTTTAGTTTCGGTTTGATGCCTGACGTCTTTCAAATGGCAAGGGGTATCTCATTTCATAAACTTGGCTCCTGTTTGAACTCCACTGTATAAGCATCGAACACCATTCTGTGCCCGTGCATTGGTTTCGTTTCATGGAATGATTGGATCTTGAGTTTATTCTCTTCGAAAATTTGCAAAAACACTTTGCGCAGAGTTGCCAACAATTCATTCTTTGGGTTTAAGAGGAGTGCTTTTCCCGAAAGCCTTTGAAATACCTTTACGCCACCAGCTACGGGTAGCCTTGATTGTGTTGGGGGTACTGCTCAATAAGATCTTTTCCGCTGTAGGATCCAATTGCTGCTTTCGCTGTTTTCGCAATAATCGAATAAGATCGTAGAAAGCCTTCTCGACATTTATAAACCTCTTTGCCGAAACCTCTATAAATGGACATCTAAGTTCCCTTGCCAGCGCATGCCCTTCTTGAGTCGACACTTCCCTATCGGAGACCAGGTCACACTTGTTTCCCACAATAATGTAGACAGGAGGAGTAGGGGAAGAAGGCGATGGTTCAGCATAGGATGAAACAGATTCCCCCTTGACCTTCATAAGTTGGCGATGTAAGCTGGAGATACGCGTGAACGACGAGCGACTCGTTATGCTTTATACAAGTAGGAATGCTTCGCCGTCCTTCATCCATTGATCTCGCAGAGCCGTGTATTCCTCCTGTCCCGCAGTATCCAATATCTCCATCAAACTCGTTTGTCCGTCGATAGCTGTTTGTTTGCGGTAGGAGTCTTCGAGAGTAGGGTCGTATGTTTCGGGGAAGTAGTTGAGGGTAATCTGTGAGCTAACGGTTAGCTTGTGGCCCCCCCTTTTTTTATTCTGGTTTGGGGAGTGCGAACCTGATTCGTCAACGCGGTTTTACCCACACCCCCGTCCCCTAAAATCACCACCTTATCCGTTGTCATTTTCCTGCTCATTTTTTGGTTCGTTGCACTGCTGTCTGTTTTTTTTTTTGACACTGGTTACAGAGTTGCATGCTACGTCAAAATAGCCATATGAGGGGGCTGAAGGATGATGCTACTTTGGGCCAAAAATAGATTTGAATCCCTGCTTAATATTACAGTATACATCCTCTACGTGTAGCGATAGATCGTCGGATTTTGTGCACTCGGGCCACCCCACTAAAACACCTCCTTTTTTTACCTCTTTTCACTTCTTTACCTACTTTAAAAGTCTTCTAAACTTATTTTTAATATATCTACATTCCTCTCTATATATCCTTTAAATATAACTCGTGTCTATATATATAGAGGCTAGCTAATTATCTCTTCTAAGTCTATTATTCGTCTAAATAGCTAATAAACTACTCTTACTTCTTACCGCGCTATTATTCTTAGAGTCCTTCGCTAATAGAAATATTATAAGATTATAGAGAGAGACTTAGAAGACTACTTTAATATCTCTTCTCAAATATAGAAGAGAATTTAGTTAGAGAACGTTATACGTACTCTCTTTTCTCGAATAAAAGCTACTAGCGTACTATATCTAAGTAGCTAGAAACTCTCTAGTTCTAGAGAATATATATAAGTAAGTCTAGTTCTCTTCTATTTCTCTTCTATTTCTCTCTTATTTCTCTTTAGAAATAGCTAACTTAAAGTAGACTATTACTAACTACCTCGAAGACTCTACTATCTCTCTTCTTAACTAATAGAAGCCTTAGCTCGATATTATAGACGCTACTAGTTTCTATATATATCTTAATCTACTTATAGTTTAGTAGTATATATATAAAGAGAGCTTTATTAATATAAAGTACGAGAAGAAGAGATAGCTTACTAATAAGTAAGTAAACGTAAGAATCGTTTTCTATTATAAGTTTCTTAGAATACTAGGTAAGGTATATAGACTTAGACTATATTATAAGAATTAGTATAAGGTCTACTTCTATAACGAGTTCTACTTTAGAATCGGTCTATAAACTATATAGAGAGTAAAAAGAAGAAGAGGAAACGTAGCTTAGTATCTTAAGTAAAACGTTTACTTAAAGAGTACCTTAAATAAGAATATTAAGACTAAGGCTTATAAGAACGAACCTCTTAAGCTTCTTAACGTCTTTATTATTATTAGTTATAACTATAAGAGAATCTTTACTTATACTATACTAAATAGTATAGAAAAGATAAATAGTCGCTATTACTAAGAACTTCTAGAAGCGCTTTATTATAACGTAGACTTTAAGAGTTTAACTCTTTATTAAGACGCTAACTTAGTATACTTAAGTAGCTTTATTATAAGATAGGTAAAGAAGATAAAGTTTCCTTTAATTACTCTCTCTAGAGTCTCTTCTAACTTCTCTATTCTCGAATCTCTTACTTATCTAGTAAAGAGAGAGTTTTATAAGCACTAGACTAATATAATATAAGAGGCGTTTCTACGGTTTAAAAACGTATATAATAACTTAGATATAAAGAAGATCTAGTATATATATGATTAGTACTCTAAGAGGTTCTATAAGTGTATAGAAAGAGAGAGCTAAATAATAAGATATTAGCTTAAAAAGTGATTTTTAATAGAGTAGCCCGAGTATATAAAATCCGACGATCTATTACTATATAAAGAAGTATCTATTATTAAATCTTATTATAAAAAAAGGATTTATAATAGACTTAGTTAGAGGTCTTTAATTTAGTGAAAATAATCTAGTAAGAAATTCTTTATATAAACTTCCTTTCGCTATTAGTCTAGCTAATAATAGATAGTTATAAATAGTAATATTAAATCGATTACCTCTTACTTAAGAGAAGAATCTACTATTATTAACAAAGAATAAAGAGAACTAGGTATATTATAATAATAATATTACTATATCTTCTAATAAGTAGTAGGTACTTATTATCGATAAAGTTGACGAGTATATCTTTCTTCCTAGTTATAGCTCGTAAGAGAGGTATATAAAATCGAATTTACTAGTTTAAATAGTAAAGGTACTCGCTAATAGTTCCTCGATTATTATGATTTTATTATAGCAATAGAATAGCGAGCACTAATACTAGAGTTCTCGTAATATATTTTATACTATAAACTAAGCTAAGAAGCTCGAAGTCGAATATTTGTTTATTAATATTATTTCTATTAAATAGCGATTATCTAGAGACGACCTTCTTCGCTAGATAGTAGTATTTTTATAACTTTATAAGACAGTTTCAGTTATTACTACTTACGATGTTATTAGAGATAGCGCTAGTTACTATAATATATCGCTTATAGATTCTAAGCGAGGAAAAATCGTTCTAATTTAATCTAATCAGAATTATCTATATTAGCCACGTTCTTGAAATAGAGGCTAATAATAATTTTCTTTAGAAAGTAGCGAAAACTCTCTATTTTAAAGAGGAAGAGAGAGAGGAATAGACGGTTCTAGAACTATTTATTATATAATCCTAAAAATTAATAGTACTATAATAAAGAACTCTCTTAGACTACTCTTAAGACTATATACTTATTAGAATAGTAGACTTATTTAGATAGTTTTAAGAAAGTAAGATAGTTCTTAATAGTTCTTATATTAGGTCTTTTTAAGAACGTAGAAGTAACGATTTAATAGATCCTAGTATATATAGATATTCTAAGTAATAAAAGAACGAGAAAATTAAACTTTTAGATAATAATACTTTACTTAAATATAGGTAATAGAGAATATTAGTATATAATAGACTCTATATAAACGCTAACTATTACTAGATATATATAACTTATAAAGCTCTTATTTAGAGAATAACTCTAAAACTTACTTAGAACTACTTAAAGCTTTAATATAAGTTTAATATAAGTAAGATAATATTTAAAGATTATAAAGAAATAATTAAACTTCTTAATACTTACTATTTAACTAGTTATAAAAAGAAGAATACTTAGAATACCTTTTAGTCTCTTTAGATAAGATAAAAAGGTTATATAAGAGAAACTTTTTTAGAATTTAAAAGTTACTTCTTAAGTATAGCTATACTTAGAAAGTTATTAGACTTAGAAAGATTCTACTTCTTATATAAGAAGATTATATCTTAGCTTAGAAGCCTTACTACTATAAGAAAGAGAGACTAGAATAATAACTTTAAAGAGATAGTAAAAGACCTTTTAGCTATAGATAAAGAATAATACTAAAATACTAAGTTATATATAACTAGTATAATAACTATAGAAAAACTAGTAATAATAAGCTCTTTATATAGAAAGACGAAGACTAACTAATTCTTATCTAGCTTAGCTTTAAAACTCTCTCTACTTATATATAGACTTAATTCTACCTTTTAAAAAACTTCTAGACTCTCTTCTACTAGTAAAAGATTAAAGACTACGTCTATAAACCGATTCTCTACTAGTATAAAGTATTATAATTATAGTAAGTCTAGATATATTAAACCTAATTACTCTAATCTATCTAGTATTAATAAGATAGATAATTAACCTAAAGAAGAATAACTATTTAAAGAGTACTCTAACTTTAATCTAAGTTAGAAAGAAAATAAAGAGGCCTCGGTAAAAATTCCTTCCTAAGCTTATATAAATATAACCTAGCTAGACTTAATCTTTCTAAGCTTATAAAAGGAAAATACTTTCTTATAAATACTACTCTTAGTATATAGAGATATATTATTAAATTATAAACTTAAATAAATATAGAAGTAACTAAGTACCTGTTTTTAAATTAACTCTTAGCTCTATAATTATCTAAAGTAATAGGTTTATAGATTTAGAAATTACTATATTTAGTATTTATTTATAAATAAAAGAATAGTATTAAAAGTTAGATAATATAGTTTATATAACTATCTCTAAATATAGATAGACGTTATATTCTTAACTATCTCTTTATTATCTTAGATTATAAATAATAAGACTTAATTATTAGTAATAAGTAGTTAAATTATTTTAAAGTTCTTTTTAATCTCTTAAAGAGTTAAATTACTTAGCTAGCTAATTACCTCTTAACTCTTTACTTTAGTAAGAAGATTTTACTTTCTCTTTTTAGCTAGAACTAGAAACCTATTTTAAATTATTAGTTAAATATAAATTAAAGAGAATATATAATCTAGTAATAAGAAAGACGTAAAAAGAGTAGACTTATAGCTAAGTTATTACTTCTATTTATAATAACACCTTTTAAAAATTTAGCCTCTAACTCTAGTCTAAAGTCTTTTTAAACTACTAATATAACTTTAAAAGACTAGACTCTATACTTATTTATTAGTAAAATAAGTATAAACGCTCTATATTTTAATATAAAATAACCTAATTTAGAATTCTATATAACTAATATCTATAAGCTAAATTAGATTATTAATAAAAGATTAGCCTCTTTTTAGAATAATAATAAGACTAGAGCTCTAATATAAGCCTAACTCTTAAAGTATTACTCTTTATATAAAGACGTATTCTTAAAAGTAGCTTTTAATAAGCTTCTACTTTACTATAAATATAACTATAAGATTACTTTAAACGAACTACTTCTTTACTCCTTTTTACTTCTATATTAATAGTTAACTATAAAGCTAAAAGTTATAAAGAAGTACCTTTTAAAGAACCTAGATAAAGAGTTTATTATTAATAGTAATAGCTCTTTTACCTCTTTAATACTCTTTATTAAGAAGGCTAATAGTAATAAGTTATAGTGTCGGTATATATTTAAGAGTAAATAGCGATTTAGATTAGTATACGTAGTTATACGTACTTCTCGCTTAAGAGCTACTTAAGTAGGTATCGTAGCTAGCTTTACTTAGTATATATAAATAAGAATATAACTCTTTTTATATCGCTTTTATAACTTTAAGTTATACTAATACTAATTAGTAGACGTATAGATTAGATACTTAGTTATTTTATATATTTCTATTATAAATATACTTATATAAAAGTAAACTCGATATTACTAGTTAACTTCTCTTTATAGCTCGTAGTTCCTTTTACTATTTAAATTTTTAATAATATACTATAAACACTTCTTAAGTTAAGAAGCGCTAATTATAAATACTAACCTCCTTTTATCTACTAAGATAATTTATACTCTCTAAGACATCTATTTACCTAAAACCCGATATCTCTTTTACCTACTAAGTAAAGTATAAACGGACTTTTAATAATATTTATAATATCTACTAATTTAAGTAATAATAGTATCTATAATATCTATATTATAATAGATATACTAATACTAATTCTAATAACTTTAAAAGCTTTAACTTTAGTACTAAAACAAGCTCTAAAGCTAGTACTAAAGCCGAAGTTAATATAGATAGAAGAGACGATTTTTATAGTAAAGTAAGAAGAGAAGTATACTAAAGAAGAGAACAAAGACCTTCTTCTTTAGAATAAATTTTAAGTAGACTTTAAAGAATAGAATTAAGATAAATTCACTAAGATCTACTAATCTATAAATACTAAGTTATAATAGACACTTTATAAAAAAGGTATATAAGTTAAAATAGATAGATATAAAATACTTATATCTTAAGTACTATATAATACTACTACTAAGGTTAACTAAACTAAGTAGTTAGACAAAGACTTAAAAGCTATAGTATTAAGAGAAGCTAGTACTAAAGTCTTTAAATCCTATTATAAATATATAGAGAAATATACTAAAAGATAACAAAAGTAATAGTAATAATAACTCTAATAATAATAACCTCTATAATAATAACCTCTAGCTAAAATAAAATAAAAGCTAGAGACGAAGCTTTATAAGTATCTACTATATAATAATAATAATAACTAATACTTTTAATAACTTTAATTCTACTAACTAAAAGAAAAGACTTAAGTAATCTAGTATAACCTTTAATCTAACTTTTAAGTCTACTAAAAGACAACTAAACCTCCTTCTTTATATCTTATTAATTTAGTAAAAATACTAGTAGTAACAATTTTAATAATACCTCTAAGTATCTAGAATATAATTAGTAATAGAATAATCTTAGTAAAAAACTACTAATATAAATAAATATAGTATATTTTAAACTAGAGTTAACTTTATAAAATTCTAAAAAAGGTTAAGACTACTTATATATATTAGACATACTTATAAAAGTATATAAGAATAACTAAAAGTATAATAAAAAGAAGAATAACTTTATAATTAAAGTTATAATATTTAAGAATATCTATAAAAGAAGTAGAGTATTACTAGTAATTTACTCTCTTATCTTTAAATTACTTTTATACTATGCTTTTTAATAAGTATAATAATTAATTCTTTAAAGTTTTATCTATATTTATATAATAATATTTTAAAAATAAGCTTTATAAAAAAAGGCTAATTATTGAAGTAATATAATATTGATTTATAAGATATAATATAAGTATCTAGAGTATCTATATTAAAGTTCTTTAAGAATATATTATTAAGACTTAATTTACTAAGATTTTCTCTCTTTATAGACTTTTATACTAATAGTTAATTTTTAAATAAGCTAATTTTAATATATAAAAAAGTTCTAGATTATACTATTATAATATTAACCTTATTTTAAGATTTTTTAATATTTAATACTATTACTCTCTTATAAAGTTTAATCTAATCTTATATAAAAGTCTACTTAAAGATAGTTATAAATAAAACTATAATAACTAAAAGATACTTCTATAAGAGTAGATAATATAATATAAACAAATTTAATAATATAAAGTAATATAAGAAGAAGAGAATATATTATATATATAAAAAGAATAACTATTTATCTTAGGCTTATAGTTAAAAAGAATAAGACTATTACTTTACTAAATAGACTAATAAGAATTCTAGATACTTTAAAAGTAAGTAAGATAAATATATTAGAAAGGTATATAATATAAATATAGTATATACTTAGAATATTTAAGAGAAGGAGATATTAAAGATACTTTATACTATTACTCTATTAAAAGAAGATAGTTACTTATTAGATACTAGCTTAGATAACGAGGTTATCTATTATAATATTACTTCTATAAGATTTATTAATAATTTAAATACTAAACACCTTACTATAGATTTAATAAATTTAGTATAAAAACACACTATTAATAGATATATTCTATAAAATCTAAATAACTTAAATAACACTTCTAATATTATATATAAATTTATAAAGAAGGTATTTATAATAATAGCTAAAAGATATATAAAAGAGAACTTCTTTAACGTAATAATTAATATTAAGATAGCTTGAAAGTTAAGTATAAGATATAACTGTCGGTATATATTTAAGAGATAAATAGCGATTTAGATTAGTATACGTAGATATATATACTTCTTACTTAAGAGCTACTTAAGTAGACATCGTAGCTAGCTTTACTTAGTATATATAAACGATAATATAACTCTTTTTATATTACTTTTATAACTATAAGTTATACTAATACTAATTAGTAAACGTATAGATTAGATACTTAGTTACTTTATATATTTCTATTATAAGTATACTTATATAAAAGTAAACTTAATATTACTAGTAAACTCCTTTTCTCTAATTATAATTCCTTCTACTATTTAATAACTTTTTAATAATATACTATAAACGCTTCTTAAGATAGAAAGCGCTAATTATAAATATTAACTCTTTACTAACCTTCTTTTATCTACTAAAACAATTTATACTCTCTAAAACACTTATTTACTTAAAACCTGAATTCTCTTTTATCTACTAAGTAAAGTATAAACAGACTTTTAATAATATTTAAATTTATCTATAATATCTATAATATCTATAATATAATAGATATACTAATACTAATTCTAACAACTTTAGAAGCTTTAACTTTAGTACTAAAACAAGCTCTAAAGCTAGTACTAAAGCTAAAGTTAATATAGATAAAAGAGACGATTTTTACTACTAAATAAGAAGAGAAAGATACTAAAAGAGAGAATAAAGACCTTCTTCTTTAGAACGAATTTTAAATAGACTTTAAAAGATAGAATTAAGATAAATTCACTAAAATCTACTAATCTACAACTACTAAGTTATAATAAATACTTTATAAAAGAAGTATATAAGTTAAGATAGATAGATATAAGATACTTATATCTTAAGTACTATATAACACTATTACTAAGGTTAACTAAACTAAGTAGTTAGATAAAGAATTAAAAGCTATAATATTAAGAGAAGCTAGTACTAAAGTCTTTAACTCCTATTATAAATATATAGAGAAATATACTAAAAGATAATAAAAGTAGTAGTAATAATAACTCTAATAATAATAATCTCTATAACCTCTATAATAACAACTTCTAGCTAAAAATATTACTTAGAATACCTAATCTAAGATAAAGGCTAGAGATAAAGCTTTATAAGTATCTACTATATAATAATAATAATAACTAATATCTTTAATAACTTTAATCCTACTAACTAAAAGAAAAGACTTAAATAATCTAGTATAACCTCTAATCTAACTTTTAAGTCTACTAAAAGATAACTAGACTTCTTTTTTTATAGCTTATTAATTTAGTAAAGATACTAGTAATAACGACTTTAATAATTTCTCTAAATATCTAAAACATAATCAGCGATAGAATAAACCTAGTAGAAGACTACTAGTATAAATAAATATAGTATATTTTAAAAATAAGTTAACTTTTTAAAGTTCTCAAAGTTTAAAAAGTTAAGACTACTCTTATATATTAGGTACTCTTATAAAAGTATATATAAACGATTAAAAGTATAATAGAAAAGAAGATAACTTTCTAATTAAAGTTATATTATTTAAAGATATATATAAGAGAAGTAGAGTATTATTAGCAATTTACTCTCTTATCTTCTCTATTATACTAAAGAGTAATGCTTTAAATTACTTTTATACTATACTTTTTAATAAGTATAATAATTAATCTTTTAAAATTTTATTTATATTTATATAATAATATTTCAAAAATAAGCTTTATAAAAAAAAGCTAATTATTTAAGTAAAATAATATTAATTTATAAGATATAATATAAGTATTTAGAATATTAATATTAAAGTCTTTTAAGAATATATTATTAAGACTTAATTTACTAAGATTCTCTTTCTTTATAGACTTTTATATTAATAGTTAATTTTTAAATAAGCTAATTTTAGTATATAAGAAAGTCTTAGATTATACTATTATAATATTAACCTTACTCTAAGATCTTTTAATTTCTAATATTATTACTCTCTTATGAAGTTTAATCTAATTTCATATAAAAGTCTATCTAGAGATAGTTATAAACAAGACTATAATAACTAAAAGATACTTCTATAAGAGTAAATAATATAGTATAAATAAATTTAGTAATATAGATTAATATAAGAAGAAGAGAATTTATTATATATATAGAAAGAACGACTATTTATCTTAGAATTATAGTTAAGAAGAGTAAGACTATTACTTTATTAAATAGACTAATAAGAATTCTAGATACTTTAAAAGTAAGTAAGATAGGTCTATTAGAAAGGTATATAATATAAAGATAATATATACTTAGAGTACCTAAAAGGAGGAGATATTAGAGACGCTTTATATTATTACTCTATTAAAAGAAGATAGTTACTTATTAGACACTAGTTTAGACAACGAAGTAATCTATTATAATAGTACTTTCGCGGGATTTATTAACGATTTTAATACTAAATAACTTACTATGAATTTAATAAGTTTAATACAAAGATATACTATTAATAGATATATTCTATAAAACCTAAATAACCTGAATAATACTTCTAACGTTATATAAGAATTTATAGAAGAGGTGTTTATAATAATAGCTAAAAGATATATAAAAGAAAACTTCTTTAGTATAATAATTAATACTAGAGTAGCTTGAAAATTAAGTATAAGATATAACTAATATCTTATATATATTAGACTTATTAAAAGCGTCTTAATTAATAAGAGTATAAAAGGTTAATTTAATATCTAGTTTAGTAAGAGATATACTCTATTTTTAGAATTAATAATAATTAATATACTAATTAGAAAAGCTAAATTTCATATAGTATAATCTAATACCTCTTTTATCCTTTATATTAATAATATAAACAACTTAAATATTATCTTAAATAATCTTTAAAATATACTTATTTAAGAGAATAAGAAAGAGATAGAAGTTAAGAGGTTCTCTATTATATAACGATTTAGATATTCTTTTCTATTCTAGGATAAAGCTATATATAACTTTATATAGAAGTACTTAACCTTTCTTATAGATATTAATATTTAAAGACTTTATAAGCGATTTAGCTACCTATTAGTACTAAGATTATAATATATACTAGAAAGAGCTAGGTATTATATTAACTAAAGTATCTTTTAATATCTTACTAAATTCTATAAATACTATTAAAAGCACGGGAGTTTACTAAGCTAGTTTAAGTTTACTCTTTATAATAACCTTAAATTCAATTATAGTATTTTGATTAATACTTTCTTTCTTAATAAGTAGGTAGTCTTATACTATATAGACGAAGTAGTAAGGTATTAAGTAGGTAACTTTTTACTAAATATAAAAGTAATAACTATATAAGAGGTCTTCTAAAGATATTAGATTAATATATATCTTAGACTCTCTAATTATATTATTATAGATACTAGGATAAACTTTATTAGAAAGGACTTTATATACTCTGCTACTAGAATAGGTATTATAGTAAAAACTATACTAGTTAAGATATATAATTTAATTAGTATAGTAGAATATTATTATAGACTAATTTAATAGATATATAATATTATATATAAATAAGAGCTCTATCTCTTATAAAGTTTAGTACTTTAAATAGTCTTTAAAGTAATTAATAATATAGTAGGCTTAAATAGACTAGTCTTTACTCTATTAGTATATAGAGTATATACTTAAATAACTATAACTAACGTACCTTTATAACCGATTTCTATAAGGTCTAAGACTTATAAAAAGACTACTTAAGAGATATAAAAGTAGATTATATCTTATTAAGTTAAAGACGCTCTTAATATATAAAATAGACTAATTAACTAAGTTAAGAACTTACTCTTAAATTTAGACGTTTTAGTATAGAAGGAGTATATAAAGTCTTAGATAGAACCTTTTATCTTTTAAGGAATTAAGAATAAAGACTATATTATAGTACTACTAAGTAGTCTTATAAAGTTTTAATCTATAGTTATAAAGCTATACTTTATTAAAACTTCTAAAAGTTCTAGAATAGTACTAGCGACTAAGGAAGTTTCTAGTATAGTACTATTTAAAATAATACTATAATCTTATAAAAAAGAGGGAATTTTTAAGTAATAGAGTAGGTAAGAAGTAGAGTAAGGTAATTAAGATTTACCTTCTCTCTAATATTAACTTCGTTAGTTATAAATCTGTTAAAACACTAATATTCTAGAATTCTTACTAGAACTACTCTAGAAGCGTAGACGTAGATAGTCTTAAAAGTATCTAAGGCTTCTAAGTAATATTAAAGTATTATTTTAGTAGTTAGACACTTTTATTAATATAATAGTATACTGTTATCCTAGATAGCTAGGAGTACCTACTATATATAGAGTTTCAGTAGTTATTATCTTATATTATCTATTTTAGAAAGGTTACGTAGGTTTAAGCTTTTATATTAGCCGAGGTTGTTTAGTATTAGACTCTTTTATATAGTCTAAACCTCTTATATATAGCAGGCTACTCTCCTAGAGTTAGAAAAGGCTAGTTTAGCCTTTTCTTCTATATTAGAGCCTAGTATTTATATACGTTATTCTGTTAAATATACTCCTATATACCTCTTCTATAGTTATATATATTTCGTACTATTATATAAAAAGGCTAAACTCTTCTTCGCTAGTAATAGTATAAATAATATCTCTTTTCGAGCTTTTTATCGCTTCTTTTATTTTCAAATACGACTTAGCCTAGATTTAGACTAGAAGGATAATATTCTTAAATAGCCGGGTAATCAGAGACTACCTAAACAGCTAGTAACACCAGGGTTTAGTGTCTATATAAACAGCTAGTAAAAATCGTATTATAGACACGTTAAGAGATTAGAATACGCTGAGTGTTCCTGAGAATCCTAATAACCCTAGGATCGGTGAATAAGTCGACTTATCATAGTTATTACGAAGGCTTCTAAACCTGACCTTACCCCCCCCCCCCCCCCCCCAAATCGATATTAACATGTCGAATTTCTAAGAAGACCTCAGGTCTCTCTCCGAATCAGTTCCGCCACGAGGCGTCGAGCGACAACCCCCTTCCAGGGCTACCCCCCCTTTTCGAAAGACCCTCTGAACCCTCTCCGACCCACGTTCGTACGCCGAAAAACACAAAAGGTCCCGAAGAGACTTTTCAAATGCGGACGATATACGGACGAGATGGAGGCAAAAACACAAAGGATAAAACGATCGGTTAGAGAGATAGAGGACAAAATTACAAGCGAACTTCGAAGGAATAACCTTCTCACCTCCGAACCCTCCTCGATCCGACCCTCCTTTGCTTTTCAAGCCCGAATTCAGACCTCTTTCGCTTAAGGAACACCGCTGCCTCTAATGCCTTCCCCTCTACTTCCTAACTCTTGAATCAGATACGAATTAGTTGAAATTACTCTTTCTATTAGAACCAAAGAAGTGAGCTCTTAGCTAAGTTATCGCTATTAATCCTAACTAAACATTATCTAATCTAAATCTAAACTTTTCCCTCGAAAATACCTCTACTAGTGAATATTCAAAAAGACTGCGATTACGGACCAAGTCCCCGCCAGTACAAAGGTTAAAAGAGATAGAAGTTGAAAGAGATGGAAATAGAATTAAGAAGAAGATTACGCTGAAGAAACGTTCGCTTTTCGAGTATAGCTATACTCAGAGAGAATAGTAACGCTTCTTTCCTATGTAGGACATACCTTAGCTCGTCTAAACTCTCCACGATCTGACAGCAACTCTTTCTTCAAAATCAAAAGATGACAATTAAGTCCTTAAATACCTTAAAAGGAATAAGGCAATACAACAACTTTAGCATTAAGTTTATTTAACTAGCTGAACCTACCCCTTTGTTGTCCTAGACTTTAGATAATAATTTCAACTTTGATAACTTTAGTATCAACTTTTTTAACCAGCTAAAACCCCACCAACTCTAATCAGAGTCTTACTTTCTTTTTACTTCTGGCTAGACTAGAAGTCCTTTTCATTTGAATTCAAATCGGATACGAATCAGTACGCTCTCGAAGTGAGCTCTTAACTGAGTTATCACTGTCACCTACAACGTTACCTCTCGATGTTCGCCTCCGACTCTGCTTTGAACTTTTTCTGCTTTGAACTTTTTCTGCTTTGAACTTTTTCTGCTTTGAACTTTTTCTGCTTTGAACTTTTTCTGATTTTACTTTGAACTTTTTCCGACCTACTGGACGGATCAGACCATACTCTTTTAGCGAACGCTTGCTCTAATATTAAAGGATTAGAAACGAAGTCTCTTTGCAAGCATCAACGAATACGATTCGGTACCGACATCTCGTCTCGCTTACAACAAATTTCAATAGACAAAGCATCTACGAACTCGGGTCAGCCACGATTCAGACCCTAATCTACCTTCTCGCTTATAACAAAATCAACAAATACAACAAATGCTTCGACCTCGACAATAATGCCATAGCATCCCGATTCAACCTTAAACAATAAGAGATAGAAGACTTAGGACAAGTCTTTTTTAAGAGAGAGAGATATAACAGTATACCGTTATCCTAGATAGCTAGGAGTACCTACTATATATAGAGTTTCAGTAGTTATTATCTTATATTATCTGTTTTAGGAAGGTTATATAGGTTTAAGCTTTTATATTAGCCGAGGTTATTCGGTTTTAGACCCTTTTATACTATCTGAACCTCTTATATATAGCAGCCTACTCTCCTAGAGTCAGAAAAGGCTAGTTTAGCCTTTTCTTCCGTATTAGTGCCTAGTATTTACATACGTTATTCTGCTAAACGCACTCCTATATACCTCTTCTATAGTTGTGTATATTTCGTGCTATTATAATTAACAATATCAACTATATTACTCTTAAAGAGATTAAAATTTTTCTTACTAATTTAAGTAAACCTTATAATATTAAAGTCTTTATAGCTAATAATAGTATAATAAATCTTAAATTATAATAAAAGAAGATTAATAGATTAACTAATTATAGTGTTTTTAAGATTATTACCTAGAAGAAGTTACCTTCTAATACTAGAATATTTAGATTACGCTTTATAGATAATATTAAATTTAAGAGTATAGTACTTACTTTTATAAAGTTAAGATTAGTAATCTAAGTATATAATAATACTAGAAAGTTACTAGTATTTACTTAAGTACTTATAATTTAGAGAGTAAGCTAGAGAATAATCCTTATATTTATTATAATACTTTTAGGTTTATAAGTATTTATTTAGAATATTATATAAGTATATATATAATTATTAATTAACTTAAATTAGAAATTCTTTATATACTCTCTTAAAGGTTATCTTTAATAGAAGAATATATTCTTTAAAGTAATTAGGCTATTATATAGTATTCTAGAAGCTAGTAACTATTAGTTTATAGTATATTATAAATACTATATTATAAGACTTATAATAGAATAATTAACATTTAACCTCTGTCTTTTATATACTAAGTTATACTAATATAATAAGTAAGTAAAGTTAAATACCTCTTTTAGTATAGTAGGCCTTTAAACTAATAATACTTTTATACTTATTAATAACGCCTTTACTAACAAAGAGAAGGTTACTATTAATAAGGCTGGTTTTATATCTAAAGAAAGAGAAGAGCTTACTATTAACTATCTAATTAAATTTAATAGAAGACTAATTACTAAGTATTAAGATAGCTCTATATCTCTTACTTAGAATTATATAAAATACTTAAATTTAGTATAAAAAGCTCTAACTAAGATATCTAATATAAAAGTAATATTATATATAGTAGATATTAAAGATTAATATATTATATAACGTACTAGAGAGGTATACTTAGCTATACTATCTTAATCTAAGGCTGCTTTTAACTTATTATATACTATCTAAACTATTAATTCTTAAAATAATAATATTTCTCTCTTTAATAAGTAAATTTAGTAGTAAATTAATAATACTATAAGAGAGCTTAAATTTATTAAGTTAGATAAATCTTCTTTAAAGTTATACGCTTTTACTAATAGATTATTTACTAATAATAAGAACTTATTATTATAAATCAGTTACGTTATTACTCTTATAAATAAGGATAATAATACTAATATCTTATATTAGTCTTCTACTAAGTATAAAAGAGTTACTTATAGTCTTTTAGTATTAGAATTATATATAATAAACTTTAGATTTAACGTTATAGCTTTAATTAAATTAACTTTTAAAAGTATCTTAGGATTTAAAGTACTACTTATAGTATATACTAATTCAAAGTCTATTTATAAATATATAGCTAAATTAGATATAACTAAGGAGAAGCGACTAATAATTAATATTATATACTTATAAGAGACGTATAAATTAAGAGAGATTAATAAGATTAAATATATTAATAGTATAAGTAATTCTATAGATACTATAACTAAAAAGGGTTATTATAATATCCTATAAAAGTTAATTAATACTAATAAGCTAGATATTAACCTAATAGAGTAGGTAGAACGAAATAAGAGATAATAAGAGATTAAAATAGAGCCTTCTTATTAGTTAAGAATAGAGAATAGAGAGCTCTAATTAGTTAGCTTAGATAAGAGATTTTAATAATTTTTAAGATATAAGTACTAGTGTTAGCATATATTTAAGAGTGAATAGTAATTCAGATTAGTATATATAGTTATACGTGCTTCTCGCTTAAGAGCTACTTAAGTAGACATCGTAGCTAGCTTTACTTAGTATATATAAACGATAATATAACTCTTTTTACATCGCTTTTATAACTATAAGTTATACTAATATATAGTTTTATATTAATTATAAAAAGCTAAATACTCTAACTTAAAATAATCTTTATTTAATTACTTAAATTAATAAGCTTCTTTTAATAATAAGAATAGCTAGAATCTTTACTAAGTTAGATATATAATAAGCTTTCTATTATATCTAAATAGACTCTAACTTAGAAGAGATAACTATATTTAAAACTAGGTATAACATATATAAATATAAGGTTCTCTCTTTTAGACTTTATAATAACTCTATAACTTATTAATATTATATAAACAACGTCTTAATTAACTATTTAAATAACTTTTATATTATCTACTTAGAGAATATATTAATTTACTTAAATAATATCTAAGAAGATAAGAAATAAATTAGAAAGGTTCTAAGTTAGCTCTAAAAAGTAAGACTCTAAGTAGATATTAAAAAAAGTAAATTTAGTATTATTAGAGTTAAATACTTAGGATTTATCTTAACTATAAAAGAACTCGAAGTTACTCTTAAAAAGTTTAAACCTCTATAAAACTAAGTCTAACCTACTACTATAATAGATATAAAGTCTTATTTAAGATTTATAGAATTCTATAAATAATTTATTAAAGGTTATATTAAAATTACTAAACTTCTAACTATAATAATATACTCTTTAAAGCTATTTCTATAAAGACCTAAATATAAAGAAGCTTTTAAAGTACTAAGAACTAAGTTACTTATAATTTAAATCTTATATTCAACTCTAATTATAATATAAAACTAGAAATAAACTCTTTAGAAGAAGTAATAGTAAGTATATTCTTATAATAATATAATAGCTTTTAATACTTTACTAAGTTTTACTCTTATATCTTAGTTAGTTATAAATTAAACTAGAAGATCTATAATAAAGAGTTATCTACTTTATAGAAGTATTTAAGAAATAGTACTCTAAACTTATATTATATTAGAAGTATATTAATATATATTTAGACTATAGATTATTAGAGTATTTTATAATAACTAAGCTACTTATAGCTAATTAAGTATAATAGATAGAGTTCTTATTAGACTTTAACTTTTAGATCTAATTTACGTCTAAAAAGAATAACTAAAAAGTAGATATATTAACTTAATATAAATAAAACTTTAAAACCTATAATTATACTAAATTAGATAGCTTCTTATATACTCTTTTAGAACTTTTTTTTTCTTAGTTAAACCTTTAAATTAATACTAAACTTACTTAGACCTTTCTATAAGAATAGTCTATATTCTTTAATATAATTTAATTAAACGTTATTTTAAGAATAAGTTTAGAAATAGTTTAAAAATTAAAAGAAGATAATCTATACTTATTCTAAAAAGAACGTTATAAACTTCTAAATAGATACTCTCTCTTATTAGATAATTTACTTCTTTTTAAGAATTAACTTTATATTTAAAAGAATACTAAACTCTATATAAAACTAATCTAAGAAGTCTATAACTCAGTATTTAGTACTTACCTAAATATAAATAATACTACTACTAGGCTAGATTAGGTTTAAACTATAAGAGGTATATAGTAATTTATTAAGCTTATAAATACTCTTATTCTTAATAAACTAAATAATAAGGTTTTCTTTACTCTCTACTAGTACTTAACTACTTTATATAATATTTATATATAGATTTCAAATTATTCTTAAAAAAGTAAACATAGATTTAATACTATATTAGTATTTATTAACTAACTTAGAAAGGATTTAATATTAATACTCTACTACTTAACTATAGACGTTAAAACACTAGTTAAACTTTTTATTTAATAGAGTTACTATTTTAGTTACTATCTTAAATTAATTATATCTAACTACTTTACTGCTAACCCGCGAGGGTTTTGAGTCGGGGTTGAATCGGGTTCAGAGGTGATTTAGACCGATTCTAGAAGCGTATTCGAGCTAGTTTATAAAATAGATTAAAGCAGTTTAAAATAATTTAAGAACTAGGTTTAACATGCTTTGAAACCGACTTAAGATGATTTATAGTAGTAAAACCCGACTCGTTTTAGCGAGTTGAACCGGGTTATGAACTGGGTTAGGTGAGTTAAGTCAGTGTCGGACACTAGTTTAACTTAATTCTAGACCCGCCTTAAACTAGTAGTAACTTAGTATTAGAGTAGCCTTAAATTAGTACTAAAAACTATTTATTACTAGCGACCTGGATACATATAAAAAAAAGACTGGAATCACGTGATCAGGCGTATATTACGTAGCTACACTACTCTTATACAACATGCCCTGGTTCGTCGAATGCCCGAGTCCTGCTTCCACCAATTCCACCAATTCCACCGATTCCACCGATTATTCCACTGAATGTTCCACCGACCCAAATGACGTCATCCCTGTATATATGCCTCGATTTGATTGGTTGGATCGGTCGGTCGGTCGGAAACTATAAGGCACGCACGTCAGTTTAGGAAGTAAGGGTGGAAACAGTACGTACTGTAAAAGCGACAGCGACAGCGATGACGTAGATGACAAATCCGATGCTTCTGATTCGCTAGGTGACCAATTCAGGGCTTCTTATTTGCTCTGCTGAAAGTCCGACCGTGAAATGTGCCTATATCGTCCGATGTTGTCCTGCTACTATTCGACGACGTGTAATTAACCGGGGTAGCGAATGCAACGAAGACGACCTGGATTACGATGCCGATAAGCGGCCCGATACCGTGTGAATGCGATGCGATGGTGTAAGAATGGTCACGTGATGAAGCAGTCAGGGAGTGAATATGTATGAATTGTATGT
This sequence comes from Hymenoscyphus infarciens, assembly GCA_001414345.1. Classification (NCBI taxonomy): domain Eukaryota; kingdom Fungi; phylum Ascomycota; class Leotiomycetes; order Helotiales; family Helotiaceae; genus Hymenoscyphus; species Hymenoscyphus infarciens. The sequence goes on along the minus strand of LLCB01000323.1, from coordinate 34,435 downwards.
ATATATGAATGTGTGGGTATGTGTGTGTGTGCACCTTATTTTCATCTTTTCAGTGTGCCAAAGGCCTCCTTATATAGACCAAAGGCTTGGCAGTCTTAGTACGCGGAACCAGGTATAGAATTAGGTCCGCAGCACGTAATATCTACTAAGGTAGTGGACTTATACTAATCTAGCGATTTCTTTATACTTTTAGAATAAAGAGCTAAAATAAAGGATCCTTTATTTTAGGTCTATATATTAACGCGTTACTCTAGAACGCCTCTGACACGTTATAGACACACAGTCACATAACACACTTATTAGGCTTACTAAATAGGTCTATATAAGATTAAGTACATGATCCTAAGTAGTCTATAGTATAAGTTATAAATTATTTATAATAATTTTATTATCTTAGACTTAAATACTTTAAATCCTTAACCTACTAATCTTATATTGTTATATATATTATATCCCCTTATAAGGTAGATATATATATTTAAGTACTATATCTATCTTATATTATTATATATATTTTTAGCTATCTTTAAGATTAAGACTTTTAATAAATATATTATACTTAGTCTTATTTAAGTCTTTTATAAAGCTGTCAGCTATATCATCTTTTATACTAACATATACTAGTATTATTTAACTACTATCTATTACTTCTCTTATAAAGTAATATATAATATCAATATGTTTTATTCTTTTATAAAACTTAAGATTATTAGCTAGTTTTTAAGCTAATTTACTATCAGTTAGAAGAGTAAGTATAGTAGTAGTATTATTAGTTATAAGTTTATTAAAGTAGTCTACTAAGTTATTTAAGTAGAACACTTCTTTAACCACTTCTTTATAAGCTATATATTCAGCTTTATAGCTAGATATAGTAACAGTTTTCTATAATATAGTATTCTAACTAATAATATAATTATTTATATATATAATATAGCTACTAGTACTTTTTCAACTTATAATATAACCTCTCTAATCTATATCTATAAAGGCTTTTAAGTCTAGTCTATTATCTATAGTATTATAGTATAACTCTAGATTAGGCTTATAATTTAGATATTTCCATATCCTTTCTAAAGCTTTAAAGTAAGCTATACTAGGATTAGACATAAATCTAGTATATCTATTAACCACAAAGGTAATATCAGGTCTAGTTTTAATACTAAGGTATATTAAAGACCCTACTTCTTATTAATAGATAGTAATATCGTCTTTAATAGCTTAGTCTTTATTTTTATCTAAGTATAAGTCTAGTTCTATAAGTATAGATATAAGAGTTAGTTTATCTTTATTAAATTTAGTCTTAATATTAGCTAGATATTTATTTTAATTTATAGTAAGTATTTAATTACTAATATCATACTTTATTTCCATTCCTAAGAACTAGTTTATAAGGCCTAAATACTATATTTTTAAAACCTTACTTATATTAGATATAATATTATCTATGTCTTTCTTATTAGGTCCAGTTATTATTAAGTCATCTATATAACATATAATAATAACTTTAATAATTCTATTAATAAAAATACCTTAATTATATAGTAAGACTATAAAGCCTAGCTTAGAGTAAATATCTAATAGTATTTATACTATAGCCTAAGTAATTATTTTAGTCTATATAAGGCCTTATTAAGTTTACAAACCTTATTATCTACTTCAAAGCTTATAAGTTATATAACATAGATATCTTTATCTATATTAGTATATATAAACGTATTTTTAATATCATATTAATATAAATACTATTTATTTATTACAACTAGTAGAAATACTAGTCTATATGTCTCAGGTTTATATATAATAGAGAACATTTCTAAATAATTAATACCTAAAACTTAATTAAATCCTTATACTACCTACCTAGCTTTATATTTTATAATATTATTATTAAGGTTAGTTTTAATTTTATATACCTACCTACCTTTTAAAAGTATTCTATTACTAAGTAAGTCTACTAGATCTTAAGTATTTTATAACTCTAGTTTATCTACTTCTAGTTTTATAGTATAAAGCTATTTAGTACTATTAATATTAGATATAGTCTCTTTATAATTAGTAGGCTTATTATTAATATTAGCTATTAGAGCTAGCTTATCTATATCATCTATATTATATAGATTATTTAGTTTAAATTTAAGCTTATTTATATTAAGACTATTATATCTAGTATTATTTGTGTCTAGTTTTTCTAAGCTACTAGTCGCGGTTGATATATTTTTATTAGGTTTATTAATATCTATATTATTAGTTTTAATATTATTTATACTAAAATTGCTAAGATTAGATATATAACTAGATATGTTTTTAATTCTAATCTTATTTATATCTAATCTCCTTAGATTAAAGTTCCTTTTATCTTCTAGTAAGCTAATATCTATATAATTACTATTATTTATTATATCTCTTATAATATCTAAAAACTTATTTTCTATTATATATATGTCTCTAACCTAAATAGGTTTTTTAAGTATAATATTATAAAGCTTATATAAGTTTTCATTAAAGCTTATTAGTATAGCTTTATTAGCTTTTTTATCTAGCTTTTTAATACTATTTTATTTATTCTTATAATAAGCTATAAAATCAAATATCTTTATATTACCTATATAAAGTTATTTCTTATATTTAAGTTTATAAGGAGTTTTATAGTCTAATTTAGAGTAAAGTATTCTATTATATAAATAAGTAGCTATTAATATAGCTTCTCCTTAAAATATAAAAGATAAGTTAGTTTAATATAAAAGATATCTAGCTTTATTAAGTATAGTATGATTTATTCTCTTTACTAAACTATTAGGTTTAAGAGTATAAATAGGTAATAATTAATATATTATTCTATATTCTTTTAAATAGGTATTAAATTTATTATTAATAAATTTAGTACTATTATTTATACTAAATATTCTTATATATTTATTATTTATATTATTTTCTTCTTTATTTTTAAATTCTTTAAAAGCTATAAAAGCCTTACTTTTACTTCTAAGTAATTTAATTTTTAAGAACTTAGAGTACTTATTTAGAAAGGTTATAAAGTATTTATAGTTATTATAAGTATTAGGTTTTATAGGACTATATAGATCGCTACTAACTTTTTCTAATAGACTAAAGACTCTACTACTTATTAGTCTATTTATCTTATTAGTAAATTTACTTTTAAGATAGTTTTTATAGTTAATAATATTATTATTTATATCTTTATTAGATATAATATTATTATAACTTTTTATAGTATTAATAATTTTATTTAATACTTATAGACTAATATATCCTAGTCTATTATATAGGTATAGTTTATCTATATTTTTATACTTTATTATATTAAGTATAGTATTATTTAATATAGTGTTTTTATATCTAAGAGGAATAATATTTAAATAATATAAGTTATTTATCTTATTATTTTTAGTTATAAGCTTATTTATTTTATTATCTTTAATATAGTAGTTATTAGAAGTAAATATAGTATAGGAATTTACTAATTTACTTTAACTTATTAGGTTATAGCCTAGCTTAGGCATATATAAACAGTTTTTAAATATAAAAGACTTAATAATATTATTATCTTTAAACCTAATATAAACAGAACTAATTCCCTTAATACTAATTATTTTTACTTCGCTTTACTTAACTAGTTTATTACTAGGCTTATAATCTACAAAATAGAGCTTATTATATATTATATATTTTATAGTAGTAGTGTTTAGTATAAAATTAGATTTATTATCTATAGAGTTAGAGGTAGTAGTAGTAAAAACCTATTTAGTAGTAAGAACCTATTCAGCTTATCTAGTATTTAACAAGGAGTTAAAGGTATCTATACTAGTATTAGTATTAGAATTTATAGAGTTTTTATTTTTAGTATTATTTACTTTAAAGTCTAGATTATCTAAGCTAATATTATCCTTTTTATTATTAATAACTTAAGTGTTATTATAATTAAGGTTAGTAAATATAATATTAATATTTATATTTCTTTTATCTTAAAATAAGCTCTTTTCTTCTCTTTCTTTATTAGAGCTAGCTCTAAGTATACTCTTTTTAAATATAAAGCTTTTAAGTACTTTTTATAGATTAAGATAGTAACACTTATTTATAAAGTATATAGCCTATTTATAATAGGTATAGTATTTCCCTTTTATAATCTTATAAGGCTTCTTTCTTTTATAGTTCTTATAAGGTATAGAGCTTATAAAAGCTTCTTCTTCTTTAGACTCTTATCTTTTAGACTTGTTTATAAGATTAGAGAATAAGTTCTCTATAGTATAGGTATTAATATTATTTTATAAGGATTAAGTTATATTAGATATAATATTCTCATAATCCTTACTTAGATTATTAAGTACCTAGGCTATAACTACCTATCTAGATAGTTTTATACTTTTAGCTCTTAATTAATTACTAAGATATTTAACCTTATTAAGGTATTCTTCTATAAAAGAGAACCTCTCTAAAGAGGTATTAAAGAACTCTTTATATAATATAAATTTAGAAGAGAATCCTTTAAAACTATAGAGGTTCTTAAATACGTCCTAAGCTGCTTTAGTATTATTCTTATCTTAAATTTATAGAAGTAGGCTGTCTTCTATAAGTAATATTATATTACTTAATACTTTACATTCTTATTTAGGGTCGTCTTTAATATAAGACATAATCGATTTAATTTATCCTTTCTTAGTAAGGAAAGCCTTAGTATATATAGCCTAGACTTTATAATTTACAGAGCCCTTAAGCTTCTAAATACTTATATATTTATTGTAGGAAGGCATTACTACTATATAAGAATAGTTATATAATAAAGTAGTTAGGGAGTAAATATATATAAATTATATATATATATAAATATATAGGTATATATATATATATACCTTATTTTTATCTTTTTAGTATACTAAAGGCCTCCTTATATAAACTAAAGGCTTAGTAGTCTTAGCGCGCGAAACCAGGTGTAGAATTAGGTCCGTAGCACGCAATATCTACTAAGGTAGTAGACTTATACTAATCCAGCGATTTCTTTATACTTTTAGGATAAAGAGCTAAAACAAAGGATCCTTTATTTTAGGTCTATATATCAACGCGTTACTCTAGAGCGCCCCTGACACGTTAAAGACGCGCGGTCATATGATACACTTATTAGGCTTACTAAATAGGCCTATATAAGATTAAGCACGTAATCCTAGGTAGCCTATAGCACAAGTTATAAATTATTTATAATAATTTTATTATCTTAGACTTAAATACTTTAAATCCTTAACTTGCTAATCTTATATTATTATATATATTACAGATGGCGATAGATAGTTATCGTCGTCGTCGTCGTCGTCGAAGTGAAGTGTCGAAGTCGAAGATGTCGAAGTCGAAGAAGTCGAAGTCGAAGTCGAAGTCGAAGTCGAAGTCGAAGTCGAAGTCGAAGTCGAAGTCGAAGGTGGGGGTGGCCTGCTATAGGCCTTGGCGGTTACGTAGCTAGTTGTACGTAGCGTACTGTGTTCGGCAAGAGCGACCCTGGTACGAAAGCCACGCCTTACCATGTGACCCACTTTAGTTACGTGACTTCTATTTTTTATAGGCTAGTAGCCCTATTTATAAGGATTATTAATATATAATTACTAATTAAAGTTTATATATAAAAAGTCTCTTAAATCGCCTTTGAAAAAAAAAACACTCTCTCTAGACTTTTTATTTTTTCTTCTAAGTACTTTATTTTAGACATATTTTTTAAAGTAAGTTAAGAGCTAGATTATAAGTTAGTTTATAATTTTAAATCGTTTTATAAATCGGCTTAAACTACCTTGAATCGTTTTATAAATCGGTTTCTTATTTTAAATCGTTTTATAAATCGGCTTAAATCGTTTTATAAATTAGGTTAAATCACCTTAAATCGTTTTATAAATCGGCTTAAATCGTTTTATAAATTAGGTTAAATCACCTTAAATCGTTTTATAAATCGGTTTCTTACTTTAAATCGTTTTATAAATCGGCTTAAATTACCTTAAATCGTTTTATAAATCAGTTTCTTACTTTAAATCGTTTTATAAATCAGCTTAAATTACTTTAAATCGTTTTATAAAACATATTAGAGCTACTTCAAGAAATAACTAATATCTTAAACCGGTATCAAACCGGTATTAAGTCTAAGTTGATACTAGCTCAAAACCCTAGTAGAGAGCATATAAGTAAGAATCTTAATTTATATTAGTATTTTAGACTAAACTTTATTAAATAATTAATATTAAGCTTAAGCTTAGTACTATCTACTATAAATAGATAAATAGATAGATAGAAAGAATAAACTAATATATTAATTAAAGACTAAAGCCTTTTATAACCTATTATTAAAATAACTAAAGCGAATTAATCCTCTTAATAGATAGAGTATAAATAACACTTCTATATTTATCTATTAATATAACCTCTTATAAACTTAAGTTTAAACTTAAACTAAGAACTTTATAAAACTAGAATATACTAAAGACTTCTATTCTCTAGGAATAACTCAAATATAATAAGATAGTAAAAGTAGCTTAATATATATACTCTAGTTAGAAAATAGCTAAGAATAATATAAGTAAGACTTAATAAAAGATAAAAGATAGTATAAATTAGTACTAAAGAGCTATTAACTAAGATATTAGAGATAATATCTACTTATCTACTAAAAACCTTAAGATAAATTATTCTAGCTAAAAGCTTACTAAATAGTAGATAAAACCTTTTAAAATATTAGGTTATATAAGATACTTCTATAGACTAAAACTTCTAGAAGAATTATTAATTTATAATATTTTCATCTCTAATATACTATTAAAGAATTTAAATACTCCTCTACTAAGATAAGAGGCTCTAGAGTCTCTACTAGCTATATAGAATTAAGATATATAAGAATAAGAGATATAAGAAATAATTAGTAGTAGACTTTTTAGAAGATAGCTATAATACTAGATAAAATAGATTAGATATAATTTAGATTCTACTTAGTATTCTATAAATAATTTTTAAGATTTACTATATTATCTAAGAGACTTTTATACTAAATATCTAGAAGAGCTAGAACTACTCTAACTCCTCTCTAAATAGATTAATATATAGAAATTAGATAAGAATTAAGTAAAGAGTTAATTTTTAAAACTCTATTAATACTCTCTAATTCTAGTTACTCTAAATAAGAAACTTATAATAAAAACCTAATATAAAATACTAACTAGTAAGAATATTTAAAGTTAATAAAGTAAAGAACTAAGACTAAGTTACTACTAAAATAGAGCCTACTAACTCTCTCTAAGCCGTAGTCTTACTAGCCTCTTCTCTCTTAGAACTATTATCCTTCTTCTCTTCTTCTTCTTAAGTATAAAGAGCCTAAAGTAGCTCTTCCTCTACCTCCTTCTTATAAGAACGCTTCTTATCTTAGTAACCTTCTATAATAGGCTTAAGAGAAGACGCTTATAAACTCTTTAAATAGGCTTTAAAGAGAACCTAAACCTAGGTTTAAACAGAGGTCTTATTCTCTAGAGTACTATATAAAGACTATTAGAATATTAGTAACTAAAACCCCTTTAATTAGTAAGAAGTACTCATAGTAACCTTAGTATAAAGCGCTTAAGTCTTCTCTAGAAGAGCGAACTATATCTCTAAACTATTCTTTAGTATCTCTATACTAGTAACGACTAATACCTTATCTAAAATTTTAGTAGCTATCTTAATCTTCTTCTTCTTCTTCTTAAGCTTAAGCTTATTAAACTTCTCTTTTATAAACTATAATAACTATTCTAAATTAAAACAGATTTAAGATATATTTAAGATTAAAACTTACTAGAATATATATAGTATTCTACTCTATATAGTATCTATACTTCTTTAACTTAGCTTTCTTAAAATTATATTAGTAATCCTCGTTCTAAGATTTTAGTTAAAGATACTAAACGTAGTAGACTTAGTAGGTAGCTAGAAGCGTACTAAGAGAATATAGTAGAGGTTTTTTACTATATTAGACTAGCTTTAAATTAAGTCTAGTTAAGCAAAGAAAGACTTACTTTTATATATATATATATAATATATATATATATTCTAGAAGGTAGTTAGTATATAATAATATATCTAATTAGAAGATATTCTTACTATTTATAGTATTTAGATAAAAAGAAAAGAAGAAGAGAAGTTAGAATTAAAGAGAAGTTACTTATTAATATACTATAAATAAAAATAGCTATTACTTTATAATTATTATTTATTACTTAATAATTACTATTATAATATATAATAATAGTAAGAATATAATAACTCTATAATAGTATACTACTTTCTAACTAAAAGCTAATAATTAGCCTCTCTTTTATTTATATCTATTATTATAGAATATATAATAGTTAATAAAAAGCGATTATCTACTAAATAATAATACTATTAGCTATTAACTCTACCTCGACTACTAGGTACTATAATAGAAGATAAGTTTTATTCTTTATAATAAATAGATAAATAATACTCTAGATATTCTAATACTATACTAACTACTAACTAAAGACTTAAGACGATTCTTTTTTAAGAAAGAGAGATATAATTATATACTATTCTAAATTACTAGTATTTGTAAAACTACTAATACCTCTAAGCTAAGACTATAAATAACTAATACTTATATAATATTAAAAGTATTAATATTTAATATTTATATATAGAAAGGATTAAGGTTTAGATATTATATATTGAGCTTTTTAGCTCTTATTATTTAGTATTACTTATATTAGATAGAACTTAGTTATTATTATTATTAGACCTTAGTAGTTTCTAACCTTCTATATATAGATACTTATATTTAGTATAAAAGAGAGATAGTTTTTCCTTTTCTTCTATACTAGAGCCTAGTATTTATATATATTATTCTATCTCGAATATACTTCTATATACCTCTTTAGTAGTAGTATATATTTCGTACTATTATACTTATACGCCTCTGCTATAAATATAGCGTTTATACTAGTCTACGCGAGAACTTTTACAAAATCGATTAATTTTATAACTTATATATAACGAGTATAGCTGTTATATAACCGAGTTAGAACTCGGACCTCTAGCCGAGTATATAGTTAAAAGTCTCTAAACTAGTTAGCTAGCTATTTAAGAATCTTATACTATAATATATAGTCTTCTACGTTTTCTTTATAAATAGTAGTAATACTTATTTAACTAGTTAAAGGAAATAAATCTAAAAGTACTAGCTATCTTATTAGTACTAGTACTAGTTGACTATAATAAGGCTGATAGCTATACTATTCTAAACTTTTAAGAATCTTAAACCTCTCGAGAAAACCTACTATTCTATACTTAATTCGAATTATTAAGTTAGTAGCCTTATCTATATATATACTAGATAAACAAAGATAATAAACGTAAATAAGTAGCTAACTATATAGTTATATAAGTAAGAGAGAGATTATTAAAGAGTACTTATCTAAAGAAAGAAAAGTCGCTATCTACTAATTTTATAGTTTAACGAATTTAACTACTCCTTTCTTCTATAGCTTAGATAATAGAAATATAAAAGAAAATAACTTCTCTCTACTACTCTCTCTTATATACTAATTAGACAGCTAGCTAGTCTAAATCTTACTAACTCTAATAAAGAGATAGCTATATATTAGAGAACATTTTTTAATAAGCGGTCTATATTCGGTTCTATAGTAAAGAGTTTAATATAAGAAATTATATTATAGAGATAGAGTACTAATTAATCCGTCTTCTTATAAAATAAGATAGATTAAGAGATAAAACCTACTTAGAAGACTAGGAAGCTAATAATAGCTAATACTTTATTAATACTCTAATAAAAGCTAAGAAGTTATTAAGCTTCTAATAGTAGTATATTATAGTAATTAACTATTATAAATATCTTAAGAAGCTAAATAGTATATATAACTTAAGTCAAATACTAGCTAGACTAATAAATAGATAATTCTTAATCTCTATAGTATATCTAAGTCTAATAGCCGCTCTCTAAGCTAAAGTACTTAGCTATCTTAATATTAGAGACTTAGACTTTAAGAGATTAGATAATAAAGATTTATAAGACCTACTTCTATAAGTAACCTAGTAAAGAAAAAGATAATTATTACGCTTATTTAGTAGTTAATTAGCTAGGTTTATACTAAGTCTAGAAGGCTACCTAGATAAAAGTAAATAAAGAGATATATAATTACTAATAGAAGAAATATATTACTAGAATATGTCTAGGTTAAAAAGCTCTAGCCTAGAAGGCTTAGAATCGAATAATAACTCTTTTCTAGCTAACTAGGAAGTAGCTATTTAGTAGATAATTATAGCTATAGTAACTACTATAATATCTATAATAAAAGCTAAAAGAGAATAGAACTACTTAGAAGATAATAGCCTAGTAGGCTTTATCTAAAGTAATAACTGTATTAGCTTATAAGCTAAGAATATAGATTACTTTAACTTATCTAATATAAATAAAGAGAGGAATATAGAGAAATATATTATGTATTATAAAAAGTAAAGAAGAGAAACCTATTTAGAAAGCTTTCTTAAAATACCTAAGAGCTAAGATAGCTAGATAGTATATAGATAAGCTTATAAAGCTTAAAAAAGACTTATTTACTAAATATAGCTTAAAGAGGATTATAAAAGCTATTATTATATAGTTTAAAATCCTAATAAATATAGCTTAAAAGTATATAATAAAAGTAAAGTTAATCTTATATAATATCTACTAAGAGAAAACGATTAGAGAGTTTATCTAAGAGCTATTCTAAAATACTAAATCTATATAATTTAAATCTAAATTTAATTAGATAATAATACTATATAATATAATAAACTTACTAATTTAATTAATTATTCACTATTTTATAGATAATATGAAGTTAATATAATTCTTAGATATATATAATAAAGAATAGTTACTAATCTTAAATATAGCTAATAGACTATTAGCTACTATTAGTAACGAGATAAGTATAAAAATTAGATATAGAGGAAATAGTAGAGGATTCTTAAAAGGTTATAATAGCTTTCTATATTTAAATATATAATAATTTAAATAACCTTTCTAAGAAGAAAGAGATTATAGAAAATTAGATATTTAGATAAAGAGAACCGTAGTAGCTAGAATAATAGAAGCGGTTATACTAATAACTATAAGTAGTTTTAAACTTAGAAATATTATAGACTAGGATAGTATTCTCTATAAAATTAGTAATAAGAAAATAGGCTTTTAAAATATATATAAATATAACTAAATACTCTTAGCCTACCTCTCGCTAGAGATATTAAGTATATATAGAATCTATAGTAGAATAATAAGCTAACTTATTTATAGAGAGTATATAATACTTAAGAAGCTAACTATACTAGCGTATTTAATAGCTAAGAGAGCGAGTATATTAAATTAGAATAAATACTTTAATAAAAATATCTAATTATATTATAAAGAGAGCTATAAACTACTATAAGACTTTAAAATAAATAATCTAGCCTTTATAAATAATAATTAAACGTATATTAAAGATAACCTAAATATCTAATTCTATAAGACCTCTTTAGGCTTTAGCTAAATAGTAGTAGATCTTCTTAAATATAAGAATTATAAAAAGGAATTCAAATTAAAGAATAAATTATATAAGTATATCTAAGAAAGCTATAATATTAAAAAAGTCTATATTATAAGAAAGAAAGACTTCTTTAACAAAAAACCTATATAAACAGCTAAGTCTAATACGCTCTATACTAAAGTAATTTAGAGTTTAGCTAAAAGCTAAATAGATATTAGTACTAGATATAGTTTAGAAGATAGATATATATCTAATTAATAATACTATTATTTAAAGAAGGAAGTCTAGATACGATATATCTCTAGATATAAGATATAGTCTATTACTAGTAGACTAAAGCTAGCTTATAAAGATAAAACTAGAGGCTAAAGTAAGATATATAGCTATAGAGATTATTATAAAGAGTATCTTAAGAAACACTTATTAGTCTATAGAATATATAATATTAGACCTTTACTTTCTAAGTAAGAATTAAGATAGAAAGGAAGCACTTACGTAGATTAAGCGAGAAGTATATATTATTAAGAACTTATAAGCTAATATATTAGTAGAAGTAGCTATTATAAGACTAGAGAGTATTAATATATTAGCTCTATAATAGATACGCTAGTATATATTAAAAAGGCTATACTAATTCTACTATATATAAGTATACTAGTTAGAGTCTATAACCTCGCTCTATAGAATAAAGAATACCTCTTTAAACTAATAAAGTTAAATATTACTCTATTTATATACCTAGTTAATAATAAATTTTTAGCTATTCTTATAAAGAATAGCTTAAACACGCTAATTCAGCTACTCTAAAACTTAATATTAAGAAAGTTAACTAAAATAACCTTTAATAAGATATATTATATTAAAGTAGAATACTAAGATAAGATCTTATAACTAGTAGTAAAGATAAAATAAGTAAAGAAGATATTAATAATAGAGATAAAGCTACTAAATGAAATTATAATTTATAGTAATAGTAAAGTGTTTATAAGACTAAAGGCTATATATAAAGAGTTCTTAAAAGTATAACTACTAAGTAAAGAGGTAAAGATCTTTATAAACTAATAGATAAAAGTCTACTTAAAACGAGAGTAAGAAGAGTATATAACTAGTAAGGCTTAAATTTATCTAGCTAGCTAATATAGCTAAGAATTAATTAATAAAGTATATAATAGTTTATATTAAGAAAGTAAAATAGAATAGATAATAATATATTATCTTTTTATATATCTGCTTTTTAGAGTATAGAAGAATAAGAAGAATAAGAAAGGCTATATAGTAATAGATATTTAAGAGCTAAATAGATTAGTTATACTAGATATATATCTAATACTATTATAGGCTAAAAGTATAGTAATATCTTCTAGCTATGACTTTCTTATAGCTATTAATAACTTAGTATTCTTCTTCTAATAGTAGATATATTTAGACTACTACTATTACTTTATAGTTATATCTTATAAAGGCTAAGAAACCTCTAATATACTAATTATAAGATACTAGAATATACTAGTATATACTTAATAACTTACTTATAGACTATTACTTTTAAGATTCAAAGTCTTTTATAAGAACGTATATTAATAATATAGTAATAGTAAGTAAAAGCTTTAAAGAGTATATAGACTATATATATAAACTACTTAAAGCTTTTACTAAACTAGGCCTATTATATAGTATAAAGAAGATATATATTAAGTACTTATTTATTAGTATTAGGTAATAATTACTATACTTACTAATAAGCTTTAGGTTTAAACCTTAGTCTATACTAGTTCTTTCTAGTATTATCTAGAAGGTTTAGTTATATTCTCGATTATAGTTAAGCGAATATATAATCTCTAGAATCTTCTAATACCCTCTTTAATTTATAAGCTATAGAAGCTTCTAGTATTTACTCTAGAAATATATATAGTCTTTTACTATTCTTTAGTTAGAAATTAAGTTAAGATTTACTAAGTCTTTTATACTTATACTTTGACTTCTTAGAAACGTGGTTTAGTAATTACTTAATCTACTCTATACTAATTTAACTTATTCCCTTCTAGCCTACTCTATAGTCTACTCTATATATACGTAGCCTCTTATAGGTTATAAGCTTAGAGAGCTAAACTTATTTTATATAATATTACGTAATATTACCTAACTTCTAGTCTAAATACTATTATATTTAGTAGTATACTCTACTCTCTCTACCTCTCTCTAATAGTAAAGTCTTTAGTAAGAGTCTCTAAGATAGAAGCTCTAGTAAGAGTAAAGCTAGAGATATAAGTAAATATATATAAAAACTTATATATATACTACTTATATTTATATCTATAGCTATATCTATATAATTATATTATCCTATAACGAGTAGTATAGCCTTCTTCTTAAACTAAGATATCTAGGCTTATAGCTACCTTTATATAGAGACTTATATATATAAAGAAGCTAGTAAGAAGTAGCTATCTCTTCTAGTAGACTTTTAGATTATATAAGACTACTATTATTTATACTTATAAGAAGCTATTTTTAGAGAGAGTTAAGTATAGTCTAATTAGTACGTAGGTTATTCTATTCTTATATAAGAAATATTAGCCTAGTAAGAAAGAAAGATAGTATAGCTATTTATATTTAAAAGAGAATATAAAGCTTACTATTCTTCTCTAACCAAAAAAGCTAATAAGTACTTAAAAGAGTATATTTTAATTTATATGTCTTCTACTTCGTTTAAAAGAGAGAAGCTAATTAGCTACTCTAATTATATAGAGTAGCTTATAGAAGCTAAGCTTTATCTAAAGAAAAACGGTTTTATACCTTATATCTTAGGTACTATTAAAGAACCTAGGAAGTCTTTATATTATAATAAGATAAAAGAAGGAAAAGATAAGCTAGAGGATTATAAGACTAATAGTAATAAAGCTTTAGCTACTTTATAAGCTATTATCTCTTCTAATAATTTAAAGAGATATATAGACGTTAACTCTTCTTCTACTCTTTAGAATAAAATTAAGACCAACTTTAGTAGCTCTAGTCTAGAACTAGTAGGTCGATATTATAATAAGATAACTAACGCCTACTATAGTAACTTTAGTATTATAAAAGAATATATATCTAAAATCTAGTCCTTAGCTATACACTTAAAAAGCTTAGATAAAAAAGTATCTAATGCTTTTATACTAGTTATTGTCTTTAATAGTCTTCTTAGTTCTTTTAATTCCTTTATATCTAGAAAGTACGAAGATATAGAAAACGACGTTAGTTCTATAAACTTAAATAACTTAATAAGCGACCTTATAGATAAAGAGTCTAGAATAACTTAAAGAAGTGATTTAGAAGCTAATAAAGCTTCTATTAAAACTACTTTACTGCCAACTAGCGAGGGTTTTAAGACGGGGTTGAATCCGGTTTAACCTTGACTTAAGGTGATTTAGACCGATTCTAGAAGCGTATTCGAGCTAGTTTATAAACTAGATTAAAGCAGTTTAAAAAGATTTAAGAACTAGGTTAAATATACTTTGAAACTAACTTAAGATAATTTATAGTAGTAAAACCTGACTTGTTTTAATAAGTCGAACTAGGTTATAAACTAGGTTAGTAAGTTAAGTTAGTATTAGACACTAGTTTAACTTAATTCTAGACCTGCCTTAAACTAGTAGTAACTTAGTATTAGAGTAGCGTTATATTAGTACTAAAAACTATTTAAAATCACTAGAGAATATATATAAAAAAAGACTAAAATCACGTAATCAGGCGTATATTACATAGCTATACTACTCTTATATAATATACCTAAATACCCGAGTCCTGCTTCTACTAATTCTACTAATTCTACTAATTCTACTAATTCCACCGATTATTCTACTAAATGTTCTACTAACCTAAATAACGTTATCTCTATATATATGCTTTGATTTAATTAGTTAGATTAGTTAGTTAGTTAGTCGGTTAGTTGGAAACTATAAGACATATATATTAGTTTAAGAAGTAAGAGTAGAAATAGTATATATTATAAAAGCGACACTAATAGTAATAGTAATAGCGATAGTAATAGCGATAATGTAGATAATAAATCTAATGCTTCTAATTCGCTAGGTAACTAATTTAGAGCTTCTAATTCGCTCTGTTAAAAGTCTAACCGTAGAATATACCTAAATTATTAAAAAAGAAGGGTTATTATTAGATAACGTGGAATTAACTAGGGTAGTAAATACGACGAATACGACGAATACGACCTAGATTACGATACTGATAAGTAGCTTAATACTGAGTAAGGAATGTAATATAATAGCGATATTAATAGATAGTTATTATTGTCGTCGTCGTCGTCGTCGTCGAAGTAAAGTGTTGAAGTCGAAGATATTAAAGTCGAAGTCGTCGAAGTCGAAGGTGGGGGTGGCCCGTGCGCTAGGTCTTGGCAGTTACGTAGCTAGTTGTACGTAGTGTACTATGTTTAGTAAGAGCGACCCTGGTATAAAAGCCATGCCCTACTATATAACCTACTTTAGTTATATAACTTTTATTTTTTATATACTTATAGCTCTAATTCTAAGGATTATTAATATATAATTACTAATTAAAGTTAATATGTAAAAAGCTGCTTAAATCGTCTTTAAAAAAAAAAACACTCTCTTTAGACTTTTTTTTTTCTTTTAAGTACTTTATTTTTAATATATTTTTTAAACTAAGTTAAGAGCTAGATTATAAGTTAGTTTCTAATTTTAAATCGTTTTATAAATTAGCTTAAATTACCTTAAATTGTTTTATAAATCGGTTTCTTACTTTAAATTGTTTTATAAATTAGCTTAAATTCCCTTAAATTGTTTTATAATTCTCTTAAATCGTTTTATAAATTAGTTTCTTACCTTAAATCGTTTTATAAATTAGCTTAAATTACTTTAAATCGTTTTATAAAACGTATTAAAGCTACTTTAAGAAATAACTTATATCTTAAACCGGTATTAAACCAGTATTAAGTCTAAGTTAATACTAGCTTAAAACCCTAGTAGAGGGTATGTAAGTAGTTCTTTATATACCTACTATAATAAAAAGAGGTATATTAAGAGTAAATACTTTATACTTTACCTAGAGCTTAGAAAGAGCTCTAATAATACTAGTAATAATTCTTTTAAAAAGAATAAAAAGAAGAATAAAGACAAAGACAAAGATAAAGACTTTAATAACTCTAAAGCTTTATCTGAACTTATTATATTAGCTAGTACTAATAGTAATAATAATACTATAGCTAGCTTTACTAGCTCTAATAATATACTAGTATTAGACTCTAGAGTAACTAAACACTTTACGCCTAATAAAGACTAGCTTCTTAATTTTAAAAAGCTAAAAAATAGCTCGATTATAGTAGCTAATAACGTTAAAGAACCTCTATTAAGTAAAAGTAATATATCTATTACTTATAAAAGAATAGAGCTACTTATTAAGAACGTATACTACGTTTCTAGCCTTAATAATACTCTAATTTTAGATTACTCTTTAGCTAGTAAAGGTTAGAATATTAAGCTTAATAAAGACTATACTTATATTAGTAATAATAAAGCTAATATTAAGATTAAAGCTATTTAGTAAAAGAATACTTATTATCTTCCTAAACTAGCTATAGACTATAGTAAGCTTAAAAAAGTAGTTTATAGTAGTAATAAGTCTATTAAAGAAGAAAATCTCACTCTATTATATAAGAGACTTAATTACTTAAACCTAGAGTATTTAGTTAAAACTATAGATAATACTATAGGCTTTAAGCTTAGTAATAAGTCTAATAAGACTATAGATAACTATAAACCTTACTATCTAGGTAAACTAACTAAGAAAGTAAGCTATATACCTTTAAAGAGCCTTAGTAATAGTAACTCTCTTACTTACTTTAATCTAGATATAGCTAGTCTTTTTAGAGTTAAAGGAAATAAAAGAGAATCTTACTTTATTACCTTTACTTATTAAAAGACTAGACTAGTCTATATCTATATTATTAAGCTTAAATTAGAAGCTTAAGATACTTTAATAGAACTATATAAGCTATTAAAGAATTAATTCAATATCTCTATTAAAGAATTATAAGTACTTAGATAATACTAAAGAGTTTAAAAGTACTAAGTAGGATCTATTTTATAAAGAGAACGAGATATATAACAATTATATAAGCTTTTATAATTAAAAATAGAATAGTATATTTAAACGTTTTAATAAATATATTCTAGAAAGACTTATAGCTATAGTAGCTAAAAAGAATATACTACTATACCTTTAGTCTTATTTAGTTAAGTCTATAATTTATATAAAGAATAAGACTTATAACTCTACTATAAAGAGTGCTCTTTATAAAGCTATTCTAAAAGAAAAGCCTAATATATCTTATATTAAAGTACTTAGCTCTCTTTATTTTTATCTTAAACTAAAAGAAGTAAGACTTAAAGATAGCTTAAGAAAACTAGAAGTTAAGGCTAATAAAGATATACTAGTAGACTTTAATTCTTCTAATAACTATTTAGTCTATAACTTTAATAAGAAGACTATAGACTCTACTAGAGATATTACTATTAAAGAAGAATTAGAGTAGTATAAAGAAGACTATAAGTCTAAAAAAGACTAAAGTACTCTACTAGATTCTAATTTAGAAGACTATAATACTCTTTTAGAGATTATAAATAAACTTTCTAAAGATAAAGAGCCTTCTATAAATATAGAAGAACTAGAAGAAGAAGAAGCTATAAAAGAACCTATAGACTTTTAAAGATAAGAAGAAGCTATAGAAAATATTAATTCTATAGTAGAAAGTAAAGACGAAGAAGTTATAAAGGAATCTATTAATCTAAGACCTCGAAAAGCTATTAGCTATAACTATAATAGAACTTATACTAAAAGAGCTAATTTAGCTTTCTTTTATAACTACGCTGATTTTACTCTTTTAGTCTCTAAAATAGAGAGTGAAAACCTTATAGAAGAAGATAATAATAAGGCTATAACTTCTGAAGTTACTATTAAGAAGCTTATAGAGTTTATTTTAGAACCTAAAACTTATTAAGAAGCTATTAGTCCTAGTAATCTTTATAAAGACTACTAGATTAAGTCTATATAAAATAAGCTAAATACTCTAGAGTCTAATAAGACTTAGAAAGCTAATAGCTCTTTAGACTCTTCTTCTTCCTCTTCTTCTATTATCTCTAATAAAACTAGGTAGGTCTATAAGATTAAAGATCTTAAAGACGGCTATATAGAGCTAAAAAGTCGGTTTATAGCTAAAGGCTTTAAGTAAATCTATAGAAGAGACTATATAGACTCTTATACTAGAGTTATTAAGTAGATTTTATAGAAACTAGTCTTTACTTTAGTAATTCTTTATAGTCTTATTATATATAAGATAGATATAGTTTCTACTTTTACTTATAGGCTTATAAATACTAATAATCTATATATAAAGCCTTCTAAAGAACTAGATACTTACTTAAAAGTAAGTAACTACTTTATAAAAGAAAGTAGTAGTATTACTAGTCTCTTACTTTTAAAGGCTTTATATAGCTTAAAGTATAGTTCTTTAAATTCTAAATCATATCTTTAGCTTAATAGAGAGAAGTCTATTATACTTAGTATATATATATAGATAATATAGCTATAATAGCTTCTTCTATTCTATTTACTAAAGAACTTGTTAAAGACCTAGAAAAGCACGCTTTAGATAAATAGAGAGAAGTCTATTATACTTAGTATATATATAGATAATATAGCTATAATAGCTTCTTCTATTCTATTTACTAAAGAACTTGTTAAAGACCTAGAAAAGCACGCTTTAGATAAATAGAGAGAAGTCTATTATACTTAGTATATATATAGATAATATAGCTATAATAGCTCCTTCTATTCTATTTACTAAAGAACTTATTAAAGACCTAGAAAAGCACTTTATAGTTGAAGATTTAGAACTTATAAAAGACTATCTAGACATAAACGTTACTATAAGTAAAGACTCTTATAATAATTAGGTTCTAAAGCTAGACTAAAGTAATCATATAGCTAAAGTATTCGAAAAGTATAGCTTTAAAGAAGCTAATCCTATATATACATCTATAATAGCTAAAGTAAAACTAGTATCTAATAAAGATAAAGCGTCTAAATTAGATATAAAGCTATTTTAAGGTATTATAAGTTCTTATATGCCCTCTACTAGAGTTTTGAACTAGTTTTAACTTAGATTCAATACCGGTTTAATACTGGTTTAATATATTAGTTATTTCTAGAAGTAGCTCTAATACGCTTTATAAAACGATTCAAGGTAAGTTAACCTGATTTATAAAACGATTTAAAGTAATAACCCGATTTATAAAAGGATTTAAGGTGAGTTAACCCGATTTATAAAACGATTTAAAATTATAAACTAATTTATAATCTAGCTCTATTTAGGTTTAACTTAGTTTAAGAAACGTGTCTAAAATAAAGAAAAAGTACTTAGAAGAAAAAATAAAAAGTCTAGAGAGAGTGTTGTTTTTTTCAAAGGCGATTCTAGCGGCTTTTTACATATAAACCTTATATAATTTTTATATTCTAGTAGTCTATAAATTTAGGGCTACTAGCGTAAAAGTCTTAGTATGTCACGTGACTAAAGTGGGTTACGTGGTAGGGCGTGGCTTTCGTACTAGGGTCGCTCTTACCGAACACGGTGCGCTACGTCCGACTAGCTACGTAACCGCTAAGACCTACGGACGCACGGGCTACCCCCACCTTCGACTTCGACTTTGTAAGAATGGTCACGTGATGAAGCAGTTAGGGAGTGAATATGTATGAATATATATAAATGTGTGGGTGTGTGTGTGTTCAGGTCTTTTCGGTGTCCTAAAGGCCTCCTTATATAGACCGAAGGCTTAGCAGTCTTAGCGTACGGAACTAGGTGTGGAATTAGGTCCGTAGTACGTAATATCTACTAAGGTAGTGGACTTATACCGATCTAGCGATTTCTTATACTTTTTAGGATAAAGAGCTAAAATAAAGGATCCTTTGTTTTAGGTCTATATATCGACGCGTTACTCTAGAGCGCCCCTAACACGTTATAGACGCTCGGTTATATAACACACTTATTAAGCTTAATAAATAGGCCTATATAAGATTGAGCACGTAATCCTAGGTAGCTTATAGCGTAAGTTATAAATTATTTATAATAATTTTAATATCTTAGACTTAAATACTTTAAATTCTTAACTTATTAATCTTATATTATTATATATATTATATCTCTCTATAAGGTAGATATATATATTAAGTACTATATCTATCTTATATTATTATATATATTTTAGCTATTTCTAAGATTAAGACTTTTAATAAATATCGTATATACCCGCTCGCTTTTACTTAAAACTAGTTTAAATCAGTATTAAATCGATTTTAATAGCTTAAGTAAGAGTCGATATAGTATCTAATCTAATTTAGAGAGGTTCTAAGGTTCTAATCCTATTTAGAGAGGTTCTAATCATATTTAAAGAGGTTCTAAGGTTCTGATCCTATTTAGAGAGGTTCTAAACCTATTCTAAATCGTTGAATTAATTAGAGCTATAGCTAGCTATAGTTTAAAGAGATTCTAAGGTTCTAATTATATTTAGAGAGGTTTAGAACCTATTTAGAGAGGTTCTAAGGTTCTAATCCTATTTAGAGAGGTTCTAAACCTATTCTAAATTGTTAAATTAATTAGAGCTATAGCTAGCTATAGTTTAGAGAGGTTCTAAGGTTTAGAACCTATTTAGAGAGGTTCTAAACCTATTCCAAACCTATTCTAAGTAGTTCTAAGTAGCTTAAGCTATTCTATTATAACTAATACTAGCTTTAGTATATACTAGCTATATATTAGTAATATATTGATACCTAAAAAGTACTTAAAAGAAAAAATAAAAAGTCTAAAGAGAGTGTTTTTTTTTTTTAAAGTAATTTAGGTAACTTTTTATATATTAACTTTAATTAGTAATTATATATTAATAATCCTTATAATTAAAGCTACTAGTATATAAGTTTTAGTAAGTTATATAACAAAAGTAGGTTATATAGTAGAGCGTGGCTTTTGTACTAGGGTCGCTCTTACTAAACATAGTATACTATGTATAACTAGCTACGTAACTGCTAAGACCTAGTATATAAGCTACTTCTACCTTTAACTTTAACGACTTTAATACTTCGACTTCGATACTTTAATACTTTACTTTGATAACGACGACGATAACGACGATAATAATAACTCTCTATTACTATTATATTATATTTATTACTTAGTACTAAGCTGCTTATTAGTATTATAATCTATGTTATATTTGTTATGTTTACTACCCTAGTTAATTCTACGTTGTCGAATAATAATCTTTCTTTTTTAACAATTTAGATATATTTTATAGTTAGACTTTTAGTAAAGCGAATTAGAAGCTTCAGATTTATTATCTATATTATTACTATTACTATTGCTATTGCTCTTACTCTTACTATTACTATCGCTGTTGCTATCGCTTTTATAGTATATACTATTTCTACTCTTACTTCCTAAACTAACGTACGTATCTTATAGTTTCTAACTAACTAATCAACTAACCGACTAACTAACTAACTAACTAATTAAACTAATCATATTAAGGTATATAGATAAGGATAACGTTATTTAGGTCGGTGGAATAATTAGTAGATTAATTAGTAGAATAATCAGTGGAATTAGTAGAATTAGTAGAATTAGTAGAAGTAGGACTTAAGCATTTAGGTATATTATATAAATTTAAGTTCTTTTTTTAAACTCTTTTTTAAGCTCTTTTTCTTTTTTAGTACTAGCTTAAAACTAGCTCTAACCTTGTTTTAAACTAGTTCTAAACTAGTTCTAAACTAGTTCTAAACTAGTTTTAAACTAGTTTTAAACTAGTTTAAAACTATTTATATAAAGTTGACCCTAGATTAGATGTGTTTAAGGTGTTATAGATTAAGAAACTAATTTAGCTCTCTTTTAGACCTAGCTCTAAATCGGTTCTAAACTAGCTCTAAACTAGTAGATCCTTTTAAAACTAGTTTAGAACCAGTTCTAAATCAGTTCTAAATCGGTTCTGAATTAGTTCTAAACTAATAGAACTACTCTAATACTAATCCGACTCTAGGTTGACCTTAATTCAAATCGGAGTCGAATCGGAGTCGAATTAGTATTAAGCAAATAGCGGTTCAGTAGTACAGATGTTATACTTAGTCTTATTTAAGCATTTTATAAAGCTGTCGACTATATCGTCTTTTATACTAATATATACTAGCGTTATCTAACTACTATCTATTACTTCTCTTATAAAGTAATATATAATATTAATATGCTTTATTCTCTTATAAAACTTAGGATTATTAGCTAGTTTCTAAGCTAACTTACTATTAGTTAGAAGAGTAGGTATAGTAGTAGTATTATTAGTTATAAATTTATTAAAGTAGTCTACTAAGTTATTTAAGTAGAGTACTTCTTTAACTACTTCTTTATAAGCTATATATTCGGCTTTATAGCTAGATATAGTAACGGTTTTCTAAAATATAGTATTCTAGCTAATAATATAGTTATTTATATATATAATATAGCTGCTAGTACTTTTTTAACTAATAATATAACCTCTCTAATCTATATTAGTAAAGGCTTTTAGATCTAGTCTATTATCTATAGTATTATAGTATAGCTCTAGAGTAGGCTTATAATTTAGATATTTCTATATCCTTTCTAAAGCTCTAAAGTAAGCTATACTAAGATTAGATATAAATCTAGTATATCTATTAACTATAAAGGTAATATTAGGTCTAGTTTTAGTACTAAGGTATATTAAAGACTCTACTTCTTATTAATAGGTAGTAATATCCTCTTTAGTAGCTTAGTCTTCGTTTTTATCTAAGCCTAGTTCTATAGATATAGATATAAGAGTTAGTTTATCTTTATTAAATTTAGATTTAATATTAGCTAGATATTTGTTTTAATTTATAGTAAGTGTTTAATTACTAATATTATACTTTATTTCTATTCCTAAGAACTGGTTTATAAGGCCTAAATATTATATTTTAAGTACCTTACTTATATTAGATATAATATTATCTATATTCTTCTTATTAGGTCTAGTTATTATTAAGTTATCTATATAGTATATAATAATAACTTTAGTAATTTTATTAATAAAAATACCTTAGTTATATAGTAAGACTATAAAGCCTAGCTTAGAGTAAATGTCTAATAGGTATTTATACTATAGCCTAGGCGATTATTTTAGTCTATATAAGGCCTTATTAAGTTTATAAACCTTATTATCTACTTTAAAGCCTATAAGTTATATAACGTAGATATCTTTATCTATATTAGTATATATAAACGCGTTTTTAATATTATATTAATATAAATAGGAAACGCTATTCTATTCTAACGCTAGTATAGGTACTATGCTAGCGTATAAAATTAGCGAAATTTCAATATATTCACTCTTACTAGAAAACAATCGCCACTACCTTCCTAAAAAGGACTAGTCTTACCTAAAAAAGTGGTATAAATAGAGTAAACAAAGCTTATAATAATAACAAATCAATAAACTACGTACGATCGAATAAAGCGTCTAAAAAGTTAATTCAAAGCTTAAAAAGCTTAAATCTAAGGACTTTTCTTAATCGTATACTAATTGCCTAATCGAGCTAGCGCTTTCTCTTTACACCGCTCTTTTCTATAAGTAGTATACTCTCCTACTACTTTTCGTAAAAGGTTATACTAAAGTCTCTAGTAATCTGCTTATCAACTTCCGTCTATATCTCTACCTTTTCTAATATCTAATTCAACTGCGTTCCGTCGACTAGCGTACTATAATTTATATTATCGAGAGTAGTGGAATTGAAGGCGTTAACTTAAGAGGTTATATCGATATCGAAGTATCGGTATTAGATCGATATCGAAGTATCGGTATTAGATCGAGCGTCTATGAATAGGTGTATCTAGCTACTAATTTATAAGCGATCTACTATTCACGTTGAATAAGCAAAAAGCTTAAATTTATTTACTTTATTATATAAATCGTACTTAATCTTAATAGAAGGGTATAGGAGGGTGTCCCTCCTACTGGGGGGTCTAGGGAGCTAGCTCTCTAGTGAAAAGACAAGTGTCTTATACTATTACTATTAGAACATGTCTAGAAGTTAGGCGATACCCTAAGAAGGTAAAACTAAGGTTATTCCTACTTTTTAGAGATATTGATATTTTTATCAGTTTCGTTAGTTCAACTAGTTAAGTATATATTTAAGTGTTTTACGAGTATTAGACACTTTTAAGTAATAATTCAAGTTACGTATATGCCCGCTCGCTTTTACTCAAAACTAGTTCAAATCAGTATTAAATCGATTTCAATACTTTACTGCCAACTAGCGAGGGTTTTGAGACGGGGTTAAACCCGGTTTAACCCCGACTCAAGGTGATTTAGACCGATTCTAGAAGCGTGTTCGAGCTAGTTTATAAACTAGATTAAAGCAGTTTAAAATGATTCAAGAACTAGGTTGAACATGCTTTGAAACCGACTTAAGATGATTTATAGTAGTAAAACCCGACTCGTTTTAGCGAGTCGAACTCGTTTCAGCAAGTCGAACCAGGTTATAAACCGGGTCAGGTAAGTTAAGTCAGTGTCAGACCCGCCTTAAACTAGTTTAACTTAATTCTAGACCCGCCTTAAACTAGTAGTAACTTAGTATTAAAGTAGCCTTAAATTAGTACTAAAAAAATCACTAGCGAATATAAAAAAAGACTAGAATCACGTGATCAGGCGTATATTATGTAGCTACACTACTCTTATACAACATGCTCGAATGCCCGAGTCCTGCTTCCACCAATTCCACCAATTCCACCGATTCCACCGATTATTCCACTGAATGTTCCACCGACCCAAATGACGTCATCCCTGTATGTATGCCTCGATTTGATTGGTTGGATCGGTCGGTCGGTCGGTCGGTCGGTCGGTCGGTCGGAAACTAAGGCACGTACGTCAGTTCAGGAAGTAAGGGTGGAAACAGTACGTACCGTAAAAGCGACAGCGACAGCGACAGCGACAGCGACAGCGATGACGTAGATGACAAATCCGAGGCTTCTAATTCGCTTCGCCGAAGGTCCGACCGTGAAATGTGCCTAAATCGTCGAAAAAGAAGGGTTATTGTTCGACGACGTGGAATTGACCGGGGTAGCGAACGCGACGAATACGACGTCGATTACGATGCCGACTAGCGGCCCGATGCCGAGTAAGGAATGCGATGCGATAGCGATATTAATAGATGGTTATCGTCGTCGTCGTCGTCGAAGTGTCGAAGTCGAAGTGTCGAAGTCGTCGAAGTCGAAGGTGGGGGTGGCCCGTACGCTAGGTCTTGGCGGTTACGTAGCTAGTTGTACGTAGCGTACCGTGTTCGGCAAGAGCGACCCTGGTACGAAAGCCACGCCCTACCATGTGACCTACTTTAGTCACGTGACTTACTAAATTTATACGCTAGTAGCCCTAAATTTAAGGACCACTAGAATATAAAAATTATATAAGGTTTATATATAAAAAGCTGCTTAAATCGCCTTTGAAAAAAAAAACACTCTCTCTAGACTTTTTATTTTTTCTTCTAAGTACTTTATTTTAGACATATTTTTTAAACTAAGTTAAGAGCTAGATTATAAGTTAGTTTATAATTTTAAATCGTTTTATAAATCGGTTTCTTACCTTAAATCGTTTTATAAATCGGCTTAAATTACTTTAAATCGTTTTATAAAACGTATTAGAGCTACTTCAAGAAATAACTTATATCTTGAACCGGTATTAAACCGGTATTAAGTCTAAGTTGATACTAGCTCAAAACCCTAGTAGAGGGCATATAAGTAGCTTAAGTAAGAGTCGACATAGTATCCGATCTTATTCAGAGAGGTTCTAAGGTTCTGATCCTATTCAGAGAGGTTCCGAGGTTCGGATCCTATTCGGAGTGGTTCCGAACCTATTCCGAATCGTTGAATTAATCAGAGCTATAGCTAGCTATAGTTTAGAGAGGTTCCAAGGTTCCGATCCTATTTAGAGAGGTTCCGAACCTATTCCGAACCTATTCCGAGTAGTTCTAAGTAGCTTAAGCTATTCTATTATAACTAATACTAGCTTTAGTATATACTAGCTATATATTAGTAGTATATTAACACCTTAAAAGTACTTAGAAGAAAAAATAAAAAGTCTAGAGAGAGTGTTTTTTTTTTTAAAGGCGATTTAAGCGACTTTTTATATATTAACTTTAATTAGTAAGTATATATTAATAATCCTTATATTTAGAGCTACTAACGTATAAGTTTTATTATATCACGTAACTAAAGTAGGTTACCTAGTAAGGCGTGGCTTTTGTACTAGGGTCGCTCTTACTAAACACGGTGCACTACGTATAACTAGCTACGTAGTAGGCTTAGCGTATATACAAGCCACCTCTATCTTTAACTTCGACTTCGACTTCGACTTTAATACTTTAATACTTCGACACTTTACTTCGACAACGACGACGACGACGATAACGATAACGACGATAACTCTCTATTACTAACGTATTACATTCGTTACTTAGTATTAGACTACTTATTAGTATTATAATCTACGTTATCTTCTTTATATTCGCTACCTTGGTTAATTCTACGTTATTAAATAATAATAATAATATACCTCTTCTTTTTTAATAATTTAAACACATTTTATAGTTAGACTTCTAATAAAGTGAATTAGAAGCTTTAGATTTATTATCTATATTATTACTATTACTATTACTATTGTAATTATATATAATATATACTATTTCTACCCTTAGTTTCTAAACTAACGTATATACCTTATAGTTTTCGACTAACTAATCGACTAACTAACTGATTAACTAATTAAACTAATTATATTAAGGTATATATATAAGGATAATATTAT
Organism: Hymenoscyphus infarciens; assembly: GCA_001414345.1. Taxonomy (NCBI): domain Eukaryota; kingdom Fungi; phylum Ascomycota; class Leotiomycetes; order Helotiales; family Helotiaceae; genus Hymenoscyphus; species Hymenoscyphus infarciens. The sequence goes on along the minus strand of LLCB01000323.1, from coordinate 6,966 downwards.
TTAGGTTAGTAGAATAATTAGTAGATTAATTAGTAGAATTAGTAGAATTAGTAGAATTAGTAGAAGTAGGACTTAAGTATTAAGGTATATTATATAAGAGTAGTATAGCTACGTAATATACGCCTAATTATATAATTTTAAATTTAAGTCCTTTTTTTAAGCTCTTTTTTTATTCTTAATTCTTTTTTAGTACTAGCCTAAAACTAGCTCTAACCTTATTCTAAGCTAGTTTTAAACTAGTTCTAAACTAGTTTTAAACTAGTTTTAAGCTAGTTTAGAACTATTTATATAAAGTCGACTCTAGATTAGATACGTTTAAGGTATTATAGATTAAGAAACTAATTTAGCTCTCTTTTAGACCTAGCTCTAAATCGGTTCTAAACTAGCTTTAAACTAGTAGAACCTTTTTAAACTAGTTCTAAACCGGTTCTAAATCGTTCTAAATCGGTTCTAAACTAATAGAACTACTCTAATACTAATCTAACCCTAGGTTAACCTTAATTTAAATTAGAGTCGAATTAGAGTTGAGTTAGAGTTGAATTAGAGTTGAATTAGTATTAAGTAAATAATAGTTTAGTAGTATAGTATATTTAAAGTTTCTAGAGTATTAGTATTTAGAAATATAATAATATATATATATAATATAAAAGGATTTTAAAACGCTTTTAGTAGAGTAAATAGAAGAACGAGGAGGCGAATTATATAATAGTACTCTTAGTATACTAGGGACCTCTACTAGTGTTAAGATAGAATAATATAATCTATATAAATGCTATTTATTTATTATAGCTAGTAAGAATACTAGTTTATATATCTTAGGTTTATATATAGTAGAGAACGTTTCTAAGTAATTAATACTTAAAACTTAATTAAATCCTTATACTACTTATCTAGCCTTATATTTTATAATATTATTATTAAGGTTAGTTTTAATTTTATATACTTATCTATCTTTTAATAGTATTCTATTACTAGGTAGGTCTACTAGATCCTAAGTGTTTTATAACTCTAGTTTATCTACTTCTAATTTTATAGTATAAAGCTATTTAGTACTATTAATATTAGATATAGCCTTTTTATAATTAGTAGGCTTATTATTAATATTAGCTACTAGAGCTAGCTTATCTATATTATTTATATTATATAGATTATTAGAGCTTAATTTATTAGATTTGAGCTTATTTATTTTATAACTATTAAGTTAAGTATTATTCTCGTCTAGTTCTTTTAAGTTACTAGTTATAGTTGATATATATATATATCTACTTACTTTTACTTAAAACTAGTTTAAATTAGTATTAAATCGATTTTAATAGCTTAAGTAAGAGTTAATATAGTATCTAATCTTATTTAGAGAGGTTCTAAGGTTTCGATCCTATTCTAAATTATTAAATTAATTAGAGCTTTAGCTAGCTATAGTTTAGAGAGGTTCTAAGGTTCTAATCCTATTTAAAGGGGTTTAGAACCTACTTAGAAAAGTTTTAAATCTATTTTAAATTATTAAATTAATTAGAGCTATAGCTAGCTATAGTTTAGAGAGGCTTAGAGTAGTTCTAAGTAGTTCTAAGTAGCTTAAGCTATTCTATTATAACTAATACTAGCTTTAGTATATACTAGCTATATATTAGTAATATATTAATACTTAAAAAGTACTTAAAAGAAAAAAGAAAAAGTCTAAAGAGAGTGTTTTTTTTTTTTAAAGTAATTTAAGTAACTTTTTATATATTAACTTTAATTAGTAATTATATATTAATAATCCTTATAATTAGAGCTACTAGTATATAAGTTTTAGTAAGTTATATAACTAAAGTAGGTTATATAGTAGAGCGTGGCTTTTATACTAGAGTCGCTCTTGCTAAACACGGTGTACTATGTATAACTAGCTGCGTAGTAGGCTTAGTATATATATAGACTACCTCTACCTTCGACTTCGACTTTAACTTTAACTTTAATACTTTAATACTTTAATACTTTACTTTAATAACAACGACGACGACGACGACGACGACGACGATAACTCTCTATTACTAACGTATTATATTTATTACTTAGTATTAGGCTACTTATTAGTATTATAATCTATGTTATCTTCTTTATATTTACTACTCTAGTTAATTCTATATTATTAAATAATAATAATAATATACTTCTTCTTTTTTAATAATTTAAGCATATTTTATAGTTAGACTTCTAGTAAAGTAAATTAGAAGCCTTAGATTTATTATTTATATTATTACTATTACTATTACTATTACTATTATATATAATATATACTATTTCTACCCTTAGTTCTTAAACTAATATATATACCTTATAGTTTCTAACTAACTAACTAATTAACTAACTAACTAACTAATTAAACTAATTATATTAAGGTATATATATAAGGATAACGTTATTTAGATTAGTACAATAATTAGTAGATTAATTAGTAGAATTAATAGAATTAGTAGAATTAGTAGAATTAGTAGAAGTAGGACTTAGGTATTAAGACATGTTATATAAGAGTAGTATAGCTATATAATATACGCCTAATTACGTAATTTTAAATTTAAGTCTTTTTTTCAAGCTCTTTTTTTATTCTTAATTCTTTTTTAATACTAGTCTAAAACTAGCTCTAACCTTATTCTAAGCTAGTTCTAAACTAGTTCTAAACTAGTTCTAAACTAGTTCTAAGCTAGTTTAGAACTATTTATATAAAGTCGACTCTAAATTAAATATATTTAAGGTATTATAGATTAAAAAACTAATTTAGCTCTCTTTTAGACCTAGCTTTAAATTAGTTTTAAACTAGCTCTAAACTAGTAAAACCTTTTTAAACTAGTTCTAAACCGGTTCTAAATCGTTCTAAATCGGTTCTAAACTAATAGAACTACTCTAATACTAATCTAACCCTAGGTTAACCTTAATTTAAATTAGAGTCGAATTAGAGTTAAGTTAGAGTTAAATCGGAGTCGAATTAGTATTAAGCAAATAGCGGTTTAGTAGTATAGTATATCTAAAGTTTCTAGAGTATTAGTATTTAGAAATGTAATAATATATATATATAATATAAAAGGATTTTAAAACGCTTCTAGTAAAGTAAATAAAAGGATAAGGGGGCAAATTATATAGTAGCGCTCTTAGTATACTAGGGACCTCTACTAGTATTAAGATAGAATAGTATAATCTATATAAATACTATTTATTTATTATAGCTAGTAGGAATACTAGTTTATATATCTTAGTTCTATATATAATAGAGAACGTTTCTAAGTAATTAAGACCTAAAACTTAATTAAATCCCTATACTAAGTACCTATCTAGTCTTATATTTTATAATATTATTATTAAGGTTAGTTTTAATTTTATATACTCACCTACCTTTTAATAGTATTCTATTACTAAGTAGGTCTACTAGATCCTAAGTATTTTATAACTCTAGTTCGTCTACCTCTAATTTTATAGTATAAAGCTATTTAGTACTATTAATATTAGATATAGCCTCTTTATAATTAGTAGGCTTATTATTAATATTAGCTACTAGAGCTAGCTCGTCTATATTATCTATATTATATAGATTATTAAAGCTTAATTTATTAGATTTAAGCTTATTTATTTTATAACTATTAAGTTAAGTATTATTCTTATCTAGTTCTTCTAAGTTACTAGTCATAGTTAATATACATATATACTCACTCGCTTTTACTTAAAACTAGTTTAAATTAGTATTAAATCGATTTTAATAGCTTAAGTAAGAGTCGATATAGTATCTAATCTTATTTAAAGAGGTTCTAAGGTTCCGATCCTATTCCAAATCGTTAAATTAATTAGAGCTTTAGCTAGCTATAGTTTAGAGAGGTTCTAAGGTTCTAATCCTATTTAAAGGGGTTTAGAACCTATTTAGAAAAGTTTTAAATCTATTTTAAATTATTAAATTAATTAGAGCTATAGCTAGCTATAGTTTAAAGAGGCTTAGAGTAGTTCTAAGTAGTTCTAAGTAGCTTAAGCTATTCTATTATAACTAATACTAGCTTTAGTATATACTAGCTATATATTAGTAGTATAATAATACTTAAAAAGTACTTAGAAGAAAAAATAAAAAGTCTAAAGAGAGTGTTTTTTTTTAAAGCGATTTAAGCGACTTTTTATATATTAACTTTACTTAGTAATTATATATTAATAGTTCTTATAATTAGAGCTACTAGTATATAAATTTAAGTATATTATATAACTAAAGTAGGTTATATAATAGAGTGTGGTTCTCTTACTAGAGTCGCTCTTACTAAATACGATGTACTATGTCTAACTAGCTATATAACTACTAAGAGTTATAGGCGTATAGGCTATCTCTACCTTTAACTTCGACTTTGACTTTAATACTTCGACTTTAATACTTTAACTTTAATACTTTAATATTAACACTTTACTTTAACGACGACAACGACGATAACTTATTATTACTATTATATTATATTTATTACTCGGTATTAAGCCGCTTATTAGTATTATAATCTAAATTATATTTGTTATATTCGCTACTTTAGTTACTTCTACGTTGTTAAATAATATTAGCTAATATAGGTACATTTTATAGTTAGACTTTTAGTAGAGTGAATTAGAGCCCTTAAATTAGTTACTTAGTAACTTAGAAGTATTAGATTTGTTATCTACGTTATTACTATTACTATTAGTATATATTATTTCTACGCTTACTTCTTAAACTAATATATATACCTTATAGTTTCTAACTAACTAATCGAACTATTAAACGATTTAACTAATTATATTATAATATATATATAGAGATAACGTTATTTAGATTAGTAGAATATTTAGTAGAACATTTAGTAGAATAATTAGTAGAATAATTAGTAGAATAATTAGTAGAATTGATAGAATTAGTAGAAGTAGAACTTAGGTATTTAGATATATTATATAAGAGTAGTATAGCTACGTAATATACGCTTAATTACTTGATTTTAAATTAAAGTCCTTTTTTTAAGCTCTTTTATTCTTAATTCTTTTTTAGTACTAGCTTAAAACTAGCTTTAACTCTATTCTAAACTAGTTCTAAACTAGTTTAGAACTATTTATACAAAGTCGACTCTAGATTAGATACGTTTAAGGTATTATAGATTAAGAAACTAATTTAGCTCTCTTTTAGAACTAGCTCTAAATCAGTTCTAAACTAGCTCTAAACTAGTAGAACCTTTCTAAACTGGTTCTAAACTAGTTCTAAATCTATTCTAAATTGGTTTTGAACTAATAGAACTACTCTAATACTAATCCGACTTAAGGTTAACCTTAATTTAAATCAGAGTTGAATTAGAGTTAAATTAAAGTTGAATTAGAGTTAAACTAGAGTTGAATTAGAGTTGAATTAGTATTAAGTAAATAGTAGTTCAGTAGTATAGTAATTAAGTACTAGTATAAGTGCTTATTATATGCTAACACGCTCTCTTAATAAGTACTTCTATTTAAGTTATTTTAACGCGTTAGTTAAGAGTATTAATCTTTAGTTTTTATATATTAGTATATAACTTATTACTAGTATTTCTAATTATATAAGGAATTATTAGAATTTTGTTTTATTAGGTGCTTTAGTAAAACTATTTACTTTTTAATCTATTAATTTTATATATATTAGATCTATAGTTTCTTTAACTAATAAGTCTCTTATATAGTAGTATTTAATAGCTATATACTTTGTTCTTTTATAATATATAAGGTTATAACCTAATTATAGAGCTCCTTTATTATCACTATATAAACCGAATTTCTTTTGTTTATAAAAACCTAGTTCTTTAACTAAGGCTATTATATAAACAGATTCTTTTAAAGCTACTATACTGCCGAACCGCTATTTGCTCAACACTGATTCGACTCCGATTCGACTCCGATTTGAATTAAGGTCGACCTAGGGTTGGATTAGTATTAGAGTGGTTCTATTAGTTCGGAACTGATTCGGAACCGATTTAGAACCGGTTCGGAACTGGTTCAGAGAGGTTCTACTAGTTCAGAGCTAGGTCTGAAAGAGAGCTAAATCAGTTTCTTAATCTATAACACCTTGAACGTATCTGATCTAGAGTTGACTTTATGTGAATAGTTCCGAACTAGTTTAGAACTGGTTCAGAACTGGTTCGGAACTAGTTCAGAACAAGGTCAGAGCTAGTTTCAGGCTAGTACTGAAAAAGAATTAAGAATAAAAGAGCTTGAAAAAGAGCTCTTAAAAAAGAGCTTGAAAAAAGGACTTGAATTTGAAACCACGTGATCAGGCGTATATTACGCAGCTACACTACTCTTACGTAACATGCCTGAATGCCCAGGTCCTTCTTCCTCTTGGATTGGTCATAGTTCACAAAGCAACAATGGATTACATAAGAAGTGAAAGGTGAAAAAAGAATTAATTAACTTGAATAAAAAACTAAGAAGCTATCTACTCTATATATATATATAGGCTATAGCTAGCCTTCTAGTCTAATACTAGTATAGCTCTAAGTCTGAAACTATAGATATAACTAATCTATTAGATAGTGTTAATCCGTATACTTAGATAGTATTTAGTCTATTAGATAGTATTTAGTCCGTTAAATACTACTTATATGCCCTCTACTAGGGTTTTAAGCTAGTATTAACTTAGACTCAATACCGGTTTAATACCGGTTTAAGATATGAGTTATTTCTTGAAGTAGCTCTAATACGTTTTATAAAACGATTTAAAGTAATTTAAGTCGATTTATAAAACGATTTAAAGTAAGAAACCGATTTATAAAACGATTTAAAGTAAGAAACCGATTTATAAAACGATTCAAGGTAATTTAAGCCGATTTATAAAACGATTTAAGGTAATTTAAGCTGATTTATAAAACGATTTAAGGTAATTTAACCTGATTTATAAAACGATTTAAAATTAGAAACTAACTTATAATCTAGCTCTTAACTTAGTTTAAAAAATATATCTAAAATAAAGTACTTAGAAGAAAA